>NDGN011451918.1:0-10492 GCA_002564285.1 Tympanoctomys barrerae
AACTCTAGAAATCCGTCCCATGACTGCATGAGGCTTTGGGGGGACAACTAGACACAAACCGTAACAGTTATCACTGAAATGTAAAAAATGAGTCTTTGTTAATGGAAACATTATGCTATGTGTAGTTTTATTCATCTAGAGGGTAGAAAACAGAAGTTTATGACTTGGCAGTGTGTTGCTGATATCAGCTTATGCCAAAGCAAGAGTGTAACCGCATAGTGATGTAAAATTCAGATCTGTGCCTCTTTCTGAAAATTGCTATAGAGCTGTTGCTCCTTTTTTCACCATCTTAACCATGTACTAAGAAGCCAGTCATGTATGTTTCTATGTAGATTTCAAATGTATTAGTTTATAAATATAAAATTGAAAATACTTATAGATTTATAAATATGGAACTGATAGCTTACCAAAAGTAATAACAGAAAAAAGTAATTGACACTTTCCCCATTCTTTTAATTGATAAAGTTAGATTTTTCACATGATGCAAAGTTTAAAAAGCAAGTGATGATGACAGAAAGCACAACTGAGAAATATGGCCTAATAAACGTATAAAGTATACATGTGTATGTATGAATTTGCCTTGTCTCTCATACAAACACACACTGCTGGGTGCTTTTAGTTACATTTATGGTGAAAATTAGAAGCAAAGAACAGAGCAGAACAATTTCAAAATATAAACTTTGGCCCAGAGGAACTATCCATAAATTTGGGTTCAAAGGAGATATGGATGTTAAAAGTACTTGTACCATTAAAAAATATAGCCTAGTGTTTATACAGGGAAAAAGGAAAGACGGGCTGAGTAAGTCTCAAAAATCTACAAGACTCCATCCATACAGGCTCAAATGCAGAAAAATATAGGACTTTCATTTGAAAAAATGTCTGGCCTAGGGGTCTTTTTCATGAAGCACAACTTAAGGAATTGGTTCCCCGGGATCCGTTGCACCATGATAAACCGGGCACTCAGAGGTTGCTGCTTCCATATTCCAAGGGGCCCCAGCCAGTGTCCATACTGGAAGTAGACTCTGGTATAATCCACCTATGCTGCTTCTATCATCATGTAGATCTCAAAAATTGTAGGATACGGTAGGCTTTCACTCAGAATTCTAGCAAAGTCTGGGAAAATGAGGCAATGACCCATGTGAGAGCATTGTATGTTACTATAGGAATGAAGCCCAAGGTATAGTGTAGACCCCAGGAAGTCAGAGTGCTGAAAATCTGAAATGAATACAGAAAAAAGCTGCTGTAGGTACAGCCAGCCCAAGGGAGAGGGCCTGCTGCCTGCAACCAGCAAAGCCATTGTGTCGAGGCCACCCAAGACCTTTCATGTTTCCGAATCCTGATCCTAGTCTATCGGTACTTAAATTACTTTTAACCATGGAGACATGGGTGATGCACTTAGCCAGGTGTGGCCCTGCTTCCCTCATGCTGTAACATACCATCTGGCCATTTTTTTTTCTGTTCACTCCTGCTGAAGCACATGAAAGAGGGTCACAATCATCAGTAGCGGCTATGGTTTATTGGAGTCTTGTCACTGGTGGAGGAGTTCATCAGATCCTGGTATTGGGTGCCAGGCTTGGTTTTTGTGTCCCACAATACTTGGGAGATCTACATTTCAATGACCATATGGGAATGGAATCAGGACAAGCACTGCCTAATTGTACCCCAAGACCAGGTACCTTTCAGTACCTAATAAAATTTCCCTTTTAGTCTACAGAACTATTTATAATATATTTAAACTTGGCTTTACCTTATTTTTAATATTTTAAAAATTGTAATGCAAGGTTTTTAATCACTGATTAATGATGCATTAGGATAATATTGTTATTTTTATAATGAACAAGCAGGATTGGTGGCATGGGAGTGAGAAGGGTATATTCCAAAGCATATCAGCAATGAAAAAATAAAGCATTTTGTAGACTTAAAAACTTAGTTAACTTATAGTCTACTTAAACTTGAGAAGGCCAGGAGTCAAAAAATGGTCTTAAATAGCTAATTGATGTTTTGGTGTTACTTATACTAATAGCTTAGTTGTCTAAAACTTGTCCTTATTCATAATACAAATAGATACATACTATGTTTCTCTCAAAATATATCTTTACATAACTTAGTCTCTATCATAGAAGGCAAGTGTAGAACTAAAGTTTGAGCATCATAGTCACAACCTTATTTGTGATTAACCAAAAGGAAAAGGTACCAAAGACTTCATATGAAAGATGTTACTTAACTTATGATGTAAATAAAACTTAATAAATCCTCATAAAATGAAAATATTATACATCGAAAATGCACATAATATACTTCAATAACCAAATGTAACGATAGAGTGCACCATACAATATCCATGGTACCCCTCATAGTACACACTCATGACCCAACTTGGAGATTACTGCTAATGCAGCAGCCTAGAGTGCAACAGAATATCCTATTACATGATAAAATTCAAAATTAAGAGTATAGTTTCTACGGAATATGTATTGCTTTAACAGCATTACGAAGTTCAAACTCCCAACTTGAACTATGAGAAATTGAAGTTAAAATGTGTAAGATTTGACTGCTAAGTTCAGCATGTTTTATGAAGAATACCAAATAGCCTAAATGTTTAGCCATCTAAATAATACTTCAAAAAACATTAATTATTATGTTAACTGAGCAATTAGATTAGTTAAAACAATTTATTAATTCATAATTTTATTTTATTTATTTATTTAATTATTTATTTATTTTTGGCTGAACCAGGGATTGAACTCAGGCCCTTATGTCTGCCAGGCAAGTGCTTATTCTACTGAGATACCTCCACAGCTAATTCATGATTTTATAACTATCTAGTAAAGTATAAAAAAGGACCATCCTGCATGTGAGTGACCAGGTCAAACTAATTTTGGTTCTTCCATTTCAAAGCAATCGAGGCTTTAACAACATCCTCCTCTACATTTCTGAATTTCAATTTCTTTATTTTTATGTGGAAAAAAGCAGCATTCCCCTATAACGCTTTTATCAAAAATAAAAGATTAGGGCTAGGGAGATGGCTCAGTGGAATAATCACTTCCCTGGCAAATGCAAGGACCTGAGTTCAATCCCTGGTTCCACAAAAAGAAAAAAAAAGAATGTACCTTTCCAAAAATAAAAGATTAATTGTATTTTTAAAATTTGTAAAAGTACTTTTCCCACAGTATGGAATAAATATTCTTTAATATTGTCTTCAAAACATAAATTATTTAATTTTGCAAAATATTATTAACAACATTAATTTTTCATTTCATGGGTGAGATTTTTAGTCAGTAATATGCACTTGCAACCTGAAATATGATGTTTTATTAGTATATATAGCGCGGTATCAATTTCATTTTGTTAGAGAATTTTTGATGACTTTCTAACTGTAAAATTATAAAATAAAGATATTGTCACACGTGAAATAAATTTGACTAATCTCTAAGGAGGTATGTACTCCAATTTTTTGTTTATTTTATAAAGAAAATAAAAATAATAAAAGGAACTATTAGAATGATGTAGAATAAATAGCACTGAACAAAACCATAGTAATTCAACAATTGCTTATCAGATATAACAATGCAAAATTGATTTTTAAAATGTTGTAAGAAATTAAAAAGAAGCAAAAAATGTAAGCATGAATTACTCCTTTCAGTAGACCAGCAGAAATCAGCAGTACAATTATCCAAATTATCCTGTGTATATACATAAATTAATCATTTTTCCTTTCTTCTGTCTTTTGTTCTTCTCATCCTTGCTGTTCATTTTGAACAGTTTCTTGCCCTTTCACAATATCTAGTGCACCTTTCAGATTTTATTTACTCTTTCTACATCTTATACTAGGGAGACGATATGACATTTACACATGTGAATCTGATTTATTTCACTAAAGACTATGGTCTCTAGTTGTATCCATTTACTTATAAAAGCCTTGAGTTTATCTTTTCATAGCTGAATAATACTCCATTGTATAAAAATGTCCTATCTGGGGGTCCATCCATTAGCTCAGTTGTTTAAGTTCCTGCTTAAAAAAGCAGTAAGGCTCAAGTTGAACCCAGATACTCCTGCCAAACCAGAAATGCCCTGAAGGAATGCTCAGGCCCCCCTCCAAAAAAAATGTCCCATCTGTAGCTGAGAAGAATATGTTTTCTGACTTTACTGGGTGGAGCACTCTGAAAAATTCAAGTTTGGCTTAGTTCTGTAATTTCTCTGTTGATTTCTTTGCCTAGTTGATCTATCTCTTTGTGACAGTGGTGTGGTAAGGCCCCCCATTACAATTCAATTATTACTCTTATCTTTTCGTGGCTGTTAAAATTTTTCTTCTGTAGTTGGGTGATCCTAGATTGTGTTTATATATACTTATGATTGTTATCTCTTCCTTTTACAGTTTTCTGCCAACAAGTATGTAGTGATCACTGTTTGTTGGAAATTCACATTGACAGCAACCAGAATAGCTGCCCCTGCTTCTTTTCCCGGGCTCCTTTCACATTGTTTTCCATCCTTTGCCTTTCAGTCTATGAATTTCTCCTTGCTTTAAATTGGTTTCTTGTATACAGAATATTTGAATTTTGTTTCTTGATCCACTCTGCCAATCTACTTTGTTTGATTGGTGAACTGAGTCTATCTACATTGATGGTTATAACTGAAATGTATTGGCTTATCTTTGTCATCTTATTTTCCAGCTATAGCTTCTCTATTTTCCCCCTCTGTTTAAATGCTTACTGTGCTCGGTGGTTTCTTTCTGTTGTTGTTCTCCAACTTTTGGCCTTTTTGTCTCTTTCTAGAATATATTTCAGTACTTTCAGTGTTTGTTTCATTTGTTTGTTTGGTATTTGGTGTTCATGAATTTCTTCAGTTGTTCTTTGTCATTGAAGTATCTTATTTTTCCATTGTATTTAACAGATATTTTTGCAGGATAAGATCATTCTGGGTTAGAAGTTGTTTTCTTTCAGGACCTGAAGTACTTCCCTCCAAGCTCCTCTTGGCTTGATGGTTTATGTTAAGAATTCTACCCTGATTCTTATGTGCTTTCCATTGTAGGTGATCTGGTTCTTTTCTCTCCCAGTTTTTAATATTCCTTTTTTTTATTCTTGCTGAATTTCTGAGATGTTGATTATTCTGTGTCTGGGTGTAGATTTATTTCTATTATGGCTAATTAGAGTTCTATATACCTCCCTTACTGTATGCCAGATTCTGTTCCCATGCTGGGGAAATTTTCTGCTATGACTGCTGGAAACACTTTTTTTTGTCATTTGTGTTGACACCTATCCATCTTATATTTTCTTGGCATCATCTTGCAGAAGTTGAATTGTTACTTCCTGGTTCCTTGTTATTTTTAAGAGTTCTTTCCTTTTGGGATCATTAGACTTAATGTTGTTTTCAAGGTTTGAAAGTCTAAATTCAGTTAACTCAAGCCATTTTGACAACTTTTAAAGGCATTCTGAATTTCTGGGATATTTGTTTGAATCTGTTTAATGTATTTAATTATTTTCTGTACTGTTCAGTCAATGTTTTCATCACTTTTCATTTTCCTCTATATTTTTATCAATGTATTCTTTTGATGCACTAAGTAATTCTTTCATGATTGTTGTCATTTATTTTTTACCTGAAAGATTATTTTTTGTTCTGACTTCTTCTACACAATATCCACAATAGTTTTTGGGAGGTGAGGTAGAGCTCACCAATGCCCCACCACTGTCTGGGGCTCAGCCTTCCTTCTGTGATGACCTATACATATTTTTAAACAAAACATCTAATAATAAACAATGGAAGGATTTTATAAATTAACTTCTTATATATGGTGCTGGGTAGGGAATCCTAGGCCTACAGACTAAGCTACAATACAACATTTTTCTGGTGAGGCAGGGACTGTCTAAATTCCTTTGAGTGGACTTGAATCTGTGATCCTTGTAGCCTCTTACAGTACTTAGATAGCAGGGGAGGACTATCATTCCTGGTTTGATTCATTCTTCTACTGTCTAAAATGCAGTATTAGGGCTGATGAGACAGCTTTGTGGACTAATCACCTGATTAGGCAAGCACAGGGATCCAGGTTTGATCCCTGGCGCTAAACACCGTGCCAACCCTGCCCCCAGGTACACTGCACCAGTGACTGAGTACGGTCATGGTGGCATGTGCCTGTAATCCCAGCACTGGGGAGGCTGAAATTAGGAGGATTACTATGAGTTCAAGCTGCATAGTGAGACCCTGCACAAAAAAATGCAGTATTAATATAAATGTTGTATAAGAATAAACACAAGAGGGGAAAAATTAGACTAAAATGAAAATGCTGAGATATTTGTACTATTTAGTATTTATTCTACAGATAATATGTGCTTGACGTTATGCCCATCTTATAAATAATTGTCTACTTTTGTGCTATATTTTTTTTTCAGATAACTAAGGAAAAAATTGAGGATATCCTATGAAACAACTTTATATAGATTTCCTGAAAGGGTTAATTCTATGAATCAAGTTGACTGGACCAGGGTTACTTCTATATTTATTTGATTAAACATTATCAATGGGTATGTCTCTGAGGGCGTCTTCAAAAGAAATTGGCACCTAAATTTGTAGACTGAGTAAGACATAGTCATATGCTTTTCTTCAATATGTTTGGCATTGTCTCATTGCAGAGCAGGATTAGAGCAGAGGGGCAGAGCAAGTCTGAAGGATTTTGATGATCTGAACTGGTCTTCTTCACTCAGTAATGCTGACTATATGGTCTTCTGGCGAATACTGAACCCCATGCCACTCTCCTTGGAGCACTCTTACACCACTACCAATTGCTTTCCATGTCTTCAGCTTGATAATGGTGGAGCATGGTTTTCCTCAACCTCTATAATCAACTTAGTAGCTATCTTAGAATCATTATAGCCTTGTATTTTCTTTTTTTATTTTTTAAATAACAATAATTATAAAAATATTAGAAATGATATGGAATGGGCTGGTGAGATAGCTCAGTGGACTAAGTCCCTGCTGAGGCAAGCACAAGGACAAATGCCCAGCACCGCATGCTGTGCTGGCCCTACCCTTGGGCACACTGAGCCAGTGACTGAGTCAGGCCACGGTGGTGCATGCCTGCAATTCTAGTGCTGGGAAGGCTGAAAATAGAAGGACCACTATGAGTGTGAGTTGCATGGTGAGACCTGTACCAAATACCTTTTCAAAAGAAAAGAAAGAATGAAAAGAAACGATATAGAATTTTGCTAAGCAAAGTAATAGGAATTCAATAATGGTTCTTATATTGCATATTGTTGCATTCAAATTAGTTGTTCAGAGTATCAGATAAAAACAAGCAAAGTTAGACCAAAACTTATTTTAAAAGTACATAAAAAATTTTAAACAGTGATTGCTCCTTTCAATAGACCAACAGAAATCATCATTATAATTATCAAAGTGATATAATTATCAAAGTGAATGGGGTGTAGTTGCATTCATTTACTTATAACAGCCTTGAGTTGAGTAATACTCCATTGTATAAAAATACCACATCCTTTTTATTTTATGTATCTAATACAGGGTCTCACTAAACAGCTCAGACTCATAGTAATCCTCCTGTTTTAGCTTCCCCAGTGCTGGGGTTACAGGGTTGCACCACCACACCCACGCTGGGTGGCTGACTCTGCATGCCAGGTGTGGGCCAGCATGACATGTAGTACTGGGGATCGAACCTAGATCCTTGCACTTGCTTAGGCAGGCACTCAGACCATGGAGCTATCTCCATGTTCCAAGAGACCACGTCTTTTTATCTATTTCTCAGTTGATGAACATTTGGGTTGTTTCCAAGATTTATCTATTGCACATCTATAAACATGGGTACACATATATCACTGTGATATGATGTTTTCAGGGCTTCTGTAACAAATATCTGGAAGGAGAACTGTTGGGTTGAATGGAACCACTAATCTTCCTTTGTTAAGGAATCTCACACTAATTTTTATAGTGATTGTACCACACTACACTCCCACCAGCATAAAAGATATTTTTTCCCAACAATCCCTCCAGCATTCATTATTGGCTGCTTCTTGAACAACAGCTATCCTTTCTATTTCTCTTATAACTAGATCCTTACATTTTCAAGAAACTAGGTTTTAGAACTCATTGTGTAGTCTAGGCTGCCCTCCAGCTTGCAATGCTCCTCTTTCCTCAGCAGCTTGAGTGCTGCAGCACCTTACCTGCTTAGTAATTTTTTTTCAAGGTGCATGGCAGTAACGTTCCTGCAAAGAAGATAACTTGTATCAAGGAGTGCATTATTGTTGCTTCTTGTCTAAGAAAGCTATATGCTGTACCTAGTTCTGTGTTTGGAGCATATGGCTATCATTTTTTCTTCTTAATTCCTCTTCTTTCCTCGTCCTTTCTGTGATTTGAAAATAACTCAAATAAAAGACATCAAACAGGATTAATGGATGAGTCAGTGTGCGTCAAGCCCATCCAGAAGAAGCTAACATAGCAGCTACAATTATGACAGCCAATGTAAAAGGCTGTAAATGGAAGCAGCTACATTTAAGAGACATTAATGGCACACCGCTGAAATGGGAAATCAACAAACTACAAACAATGCAGAAGATTAATAAATACAATGAGGAAAATAGAAGCCAGTTTTCTCCTAGACAAAAAAATATGAGAAAGACAAGGTTAGAATAAACCTTGTGAATTAGCTTCAGATTACAGATATTGTGAACTCTGGCTTAAAAGATATACACAAAAACGAAACATAGATAGATGCAAATGTATATATGTAGATTTTGTACATAATTTATGTGCATATCCACACTGTAGTGGATTTCTAACAGGTGGTCAACTTACTATACCCAGAGGAATTAAATTAGGAGGGTGCTGATTGTGGAAGGCCCAACTGAAGATTGTTGCCGGCAGCCATAAGGGCAGAACAGGAGAAGCTGCTTAAAAAGCTGTTAAGGATGGTGTTTGGAGAAGCTGTTGGAGCTGTTGGAAGCTGCTAGTTCTCTTGGGCTGTTCTGCTGGAGGACCCTGTTATGCTGGCTTTCCCGATGAACTTTGGAGAAGCTTGGGTCCATCTTCAGCATCAATTCCTGGCTCTGGAGGGGAAGATGATGCACTGCTCAGCCTCATGAAGCTTGTCACATTGGCTTTTCTGGTGAGAACCCAGCTTTCCTCATCACTGGAGGAGCTCGGGACCTCCCTGTTGCTGAGGATGGCTGTGGTACTTCTGGGGGAGCTCTGGTGCTTACCTTGAGCATTGCTTCCTGGCTCCAGTTCAGATCCTCAGCTCGCTAGCACAGATCCTTCATCTCACTGGCACAGACTTCCTAGCTTCCACCACTGACCTTTGAGCCTCTCCAGTATATATCCATGAGGCAGGCCTGCATGGGACTTTGTCATGGGCTCCAGACCTCCGGTTGAACTGGTGGCAGGCACTGTTATGAGCTCGAGGCCCTCAGCTGGATTTGTTAGTATTTAGTGTGTGGATAGATTTCCTGCCCTTTTAATAGGTGATTCATCATAAAATACTATTACGAAACATGTCCTGTACTATATTGTTCACCTTGGAAAAACCCTAAACTGTGACACATATCCATGTTTATAATGTGGTAAATTACATTGACTAACTTCTGGAAACTGAACCACTCAGAATAGGATGCATTATCATTCTTATGAATAATTCTGTTTGCTTTATTGATATTTTGCCAAGAATTTTAGTCTCTGTGGTAGCCACACTTCCTTGTTTCACTTTCTGGGACTCAGGTATCCACAATCAACTGTAGTCCAAAAATATTAAATGGAAAATTCCAGAAATTATTTAATTAATTTCATTGAGAAAGAAATAGTAATGAGACAATTTCAAAACAGGTTAGTAGGACAGTTATAACAATTAATATATTGTATATTGTTGTCTTCATAGTAGTTACTCATAGTACAAGATGTAGACATGATGTCCTATTTAAACACTATTAGCAAAAGTATTTCTTCTCATTGGACTAAGAGAAAGTAGCTATATATCTATCCTAGCTATTTTGTATATACAGCTACATATATGTATTTTTTTTCACTACAAATGGACCTTCATTTATATCCCCCTTTTTTGTTTAGTTTTGTCATAGAGGGTATTCCTCTGTCATTCAAATATTGTAGGAGTGTGAATTCAGCAAAATAATACAATATAGTCCAGTAGTCCATAATAGTGGTGGGTTATCCACATGACTGGCAATGTCAGAAGTTGTTGACTTAAGCCTTTTACAGCCTAGCATATTAATAATGCTAAGTTCTGAATCATGCATGCTATTGAGAAGTATGATAAAATCTCAAACTATGCCATGGGAGGATAAAGTATGTCACCATTTTGTCTAACCATTTAACAGTTAACATAGTCATCAGATCAACCCCCATGGCATTGCAGTACCCTCATTTTACTTAATAATGACCTCCATAGTTAAAGTGTAGTAATTTTTTTTTGTCAGAACTGGGGATTGAACTCAGGCCCTTGTGCTTGCCAGGGAAGTGCTTATTCCACCGAGCCATCTCC
>NDGN011451919.1:0-12033 GCA_002564285.1 Tympanoctomys barrerae
TGGGACGAATTCAATCAGCTGGGCACCGAGATGATCGTCACCAAGGCCGGCAGGTCAGGGCGCCCCCTCCCTGCGCCGCGACCCTCCCCACGTGCTGCCACTCGGGCAGTACGCCTAGGTCGGATGCGCGAGCGTGGGGCCCAGAAGCCGGGTGGGGGGCGCGGCCCGGCCACCTGCGGGTCCTTTCGGCCTTGCCTTCTCCTTTGCTCTCCGCGGTCCCGGCTCCTGCGACAGTCGCGGTGAGCACCGGGCGCGAGAGGACAGCGTGGGCAGCAGAGAGAAAACTCAGGATAGGCCTTTTGTACCCGCAGCACCAGGACGCAGCACGAGGGAGCACCCACCTCTGAGCGCACTAATCAGGGGCAAGCAGTCTCGACCGAGGTGCTCTGCCGTTTAGCTAGTTCCCCGTAGGTTCCACCTCAAAGAAAAATCCTGTTTGAGTTCCCGAGTTCATTCTACGCGGGCAACATAAAGAGCAGGAACAGGAATAGTTTGAAAGATTTTAGGAGAGAATTAACATTCAGTGGGCTTAGTACGGTGGAATTTGCTACCCAGTTTTCTCAGGCCTAAATTTCGAGTGGTTGTGGGCCCTGGCCCTGCGCAAGGCGGCCGCGGTCTTCCAATTGGCCTGTATTTGCTTTAAGGGCCAAGAGAAGGGGAACAAGTTTTGCAGATGCACCCGATTTGACCAGCAGACAAAGGCGGGTGCTGGGCTGTGTCTAATGTACACACCAGCTCTATGTCCGCGCAGCCAAGGGGAGCTCAGGGCCTGTTTGCAAAGCTTTCTCGCGGTTTCTGTTTCCCTGCCACGCAGTCCTCCTTGAGGAACCTGAGGCCTGTCCTGTCTCCTATTCTGTGCGTGGATTTCTTCCTGTCTGTCTTTGCTGTCCTTAAGTCCACGGGCCCCCAGAAAACAGTGTCTGAGCCTCTGGCACAGGCTCACCCAGCAAGGCCCCTGTCAGTGGCCAGGGTTTACCTTGAGAGCATTATTCAGCAGCACTCTCTGGCCTGCAGAGGCTCTGGTGGGGGTGGAAGGAGCCCTGCGCTGGAAGACTGGCATCTGCTTTCTGCATACTGCCAACAGAGAGTTACAAAGGAAACAGTGGGAAGGGTGACAAGGGTCCAAGGCTCGTGCTGTCCTCCACTACCCAATGGCTGGTACTGTGGTGCCCTCAGACAAGGGCAGGCTGCAGTGAATAGCCCATCCAGAAGCTGTAGAATATCCTTTAAGAGTGTTGTTTGATGACTGAGCCGTGGTCCAGAGAAGAGAAGACTAGAGAACTGTTAAGGCATAAACCAAGTCTGCTCTAGGCAGCCGCGTGTTGGAGTTATGCGCCTAGGGGGAAGGGGCACTTGCCGTGTAGAGGCTACAAATGTCAGGCCTGAACATGGGAACATGGGCTTCTGAGGTGTCAGCCTTGCTGGAGGGATTGGGGAACTGGCCAGACCAGGCTGAAAGGGCAATTGGGGACTCCTCAGAATTAGTTGGACTACCTGGTTTCACTTTGTTGGAGCCGGGGCCTCTTAGATGAAGCTAGAGAGGCTCTGCTAAGAGCTGGAAAACCTAGGGATTCAAATTTTAGGGATTCTACCGCTAGCCAAGGTTAGGTCTGAGAGGACAAGGAATTGGCAGGACAAGGCAGGTCTACAAAAAACACAGGTGGCAAAGGCTGAGGCCACAAGGCTCCATGCTGCGCTAGCCATTTCAATGCTTTAGAAAAGGACGGAAGCCTGCCCTGCTGCACCATTCACCCACTAGCAGGCAGGGGCCTACTCAGGTTAGAGCAGAGGGTAGAACACAGCAGCCGGAAGGGAGACCAGTGAGGAAGAGCCCTGTTAGAGGCTACCAGTCCTGGACAAGTCACAGTAGCACGTCCTGCTCCCCCTTGACTGGAGGCTCTGGCATCCCCAGGCGAATGTTCCCCACGTTCCAAGTGAAGCTCTTCGGCATGGACCCCATGGCTGACTACATGCTGCTTATGGACTTCGTGCCAGTGGATGACAAACGCTACCGGTAAGTGAACCCCGGCACCATTTGGTCTGACTGTGTAAGTGTGGACCCTAGGAAACAGTAGTCCTTGCTGGGTGGCTGAATCCACAGCCTGAAGCTCTTAAGGAGCAGGTCCTTCCAGGCACCTCAACAGGCTGCACCATTTACCTTCTGGACTTGGTCCTTCTCTGCCTCCTTTGGACCCCAAACCCACATCTCTCCCTTATTCTCTAGATTCTGCCTCAGGAAGCCCAACAGCTGGAAATCCCTCCGGCTTCAGTCCCAAGGCAGTTTGATACACAGCCCCAGATTTTCTCAGGTCTTTCTCTCCCTTGAGTCAATCAAGAGCACCCTACCTCCTCTCGGGGTACTGCTGGGTCCAATTGGGCTGGAAAGGTGGGGTGGCCAGGAGAGATTATGCAGAGTGGGCCTTGGGTGCCTGGACAATTAATAAAGCCAGTGCAGACACCCTGCGCCTGAGGCTGCAAGGGAGGCCAGATGAAGGCTCCTGCCACGTTGGTGCGCTGGAACAAGCAGACCCGCATACAGCGAAATGAAGAGAGGAGGGGAGTATACCTTCCTCTCAGTGACCTAGTAGGGTTGTGGTTTTTGTGTTGATTTGTGCATTGGAAGTTATCTAGGTTTTCCACAATCCCTTGGGTAAAGCTCCCAACCCACATGTGACATGGGGGAGGGGTTGATGTCACTGGCAAGGAAACTCCAGAGGCACTTTTGGGGTTCACCCAGCATATGAAGCAAGGCCCTTTTTGTTCACCCCTCATTGTGGCATGATCGCTTCGCTGGTGCTGCCCTAGGTACGCCTTCCACAGCTCCTCCTGGCTGGTGGCCGGCAAGGCAGACCCTGCCACTCCGGGCCGTGTGCACTACCACCCAGACTCGCCGGCCAAGGGTGCACAGTGGATGAAGCAAATAGTGTCCTTTGACAAGCTCAAGCTGACCAACAACTTGCTGGATGACAACGGCCACGTGAGCAACACCTTCTCCCAGGCTCCAGGGCTGACCCTATTTGCAGGCTTTCAGAAGTGCTCATCAGGCAGGGGGCTTGGGCAGCACCCGGGACAGGCTTCGGAGAAATGACTTTGGGTCACAGAGTGGGCCACTAGCCTGCCAGAGGGAGTTGCCCTCTTTTTCCTCACGGGTCTCTGGATCTTTTGCTGGAAGCTTTTTAATTGGAAAGAATGGGCTAGTGCGTGGGGGTTGGGGCAGGAGTTGTGGAATCCAGGCGTGTGGCTGCTTTCCTACAGGACTGAGCTCATCTCCCATCGACCACCCCCTGTAGGCCCTAGGGCAATTGTTAGGAACCTGAGAAAGGATTACCTACACCCCATCATTTGCCACTGGGGCATCTTTCCCAGGGGTCCGAAGTAGGTTACCTGTCCTGCCTCATCTCCTAAGTTAAGGGTTTTGTCTCAGTTTACTGAAGAAAGTTCATTGCCTACTCAGCCCTCCACCAGATTCCTGGCTTGCTGGGATCCTAGCCCAGCCCCCACCACTGGAGCTGATCCCTCCTCCCCCCTTTGTCTTCCAGATCATTCTCAACTCCATGCACAGATACCAGCCCCGATTCCATGTTGTCTATGTGGATCCAAGAAAAGACAGTGAGAAGTATGCCGAGGAGAACTTCAAAACCTTTGTGTTTGAGGAGACGCGCTTCACCGCAGTTACTGCCTACCAGAACCACAGGGTGAGGGCCTGAAGGGAGGTCCTGGGAACCAGCTGGTTTGGCCCTTCTGGGAATGGGATGCAACTGTTCGTTTGCTGCCTAGGGAGGCACAGACAGTTCAGAGCTGTATTGTGTGGGTGGCCTAGTGGAGCACAGTACAACTAGGGGAGCCCCTACACCTCCCCACACCCCCGCATCTGGCTGTCCACTCCCTTCCACCAGGCTGGTGCAACCTCCTATCAGCTTGACCTCTCTAGCAGCAACTGTCACTGCTGCTTGAAAGTTTGTTTTCCAAACCATTCCGGAAACTCCCCATCAGCGGCCATATCGGAGGTTTATCCAGGTTCCTGGGGCACTCACTCAATTCCCCATCTGTGTAGGGCAGGAGGGGGGCTGCTGGTGGTGATGGCCACCACATCCAAACTAGAGGCACAGGTCCTCACCTTCATTTCTTTTGGAGTGGCAGAATTCCCTATAAGAAAGCAGGCTTCCCCATATGGGGAAGAGGGCAGATGTGGGCCAGTTCTAGTCTTAGTTGAGCCTCTCCTAACATAGCCCCATTCTCCGCTGAGGCCAAGTGCAGGCCCTAGGGCAATTGTTAGGGACCTGAGAAAGCGACCTGAGCCCCTAGCTCATGCCTGCTTCCCTGCAGATCACACAGCTGAAGATTGCCAGCAACCCTTTCGCCAAAGGCTTCCGGGACTGCGACCCTGAGGACTGGTGAGTGTTGACCAGAGCCAGAATGCCCTCGCTCCTGACTGGGGCGCCACCTTGACCCGCTCTCCTCTTGTAGGCCGCGGAATCACCGGCCCGGAGCGCTGCCGCTCATGAGCGCCTTTGCACGCTCGCGGAACCCTGTGGCCTCCCCCACTCAGCCCAATGGCGCAGAGAAAGGTAAGGCCAGCATCGTGGGCACCTGGCTGAGACCCCACGAGAGATTTGTCCCGGTTCGGTGGCCGGGCCCCACCTCGCCTGGGCCCCGCCCGGGGCGCTCACGGCCTTCGCGCCGGTTGCACAACGACCGTGGCGGCGGGCAAGCGCGCACTCGCCCGCCCGACGGCTCTGCCCCGCCTGCTCGTCCCGCCCGCTGCTGCCGGCCGCGGCGGGGCGCGGGCCCCCGGGGAGGGTTCGAGGCAGGCGGTTCAGGGGCTAGGTCAGGGGGGCCTTGCAGGAGAGCCCCCACCCACCCTGAGCGCGACTTTCCCCGCGGGGCCTTCTTCGAGTCTCCTAGGCCACACTCACTGCTGAACTCGTTTCGCAGACGCAGCCGAGACCCGGAGAGAATTCGAACGCGAAGGGGGCGGGTCCGCCATACTCGGGGACCCCGCGCATCCACCACAGTTGCTGGCTCGGGTGCTGAGCCCCGCGCTGCCCGGGGCCGGCGGCGCGGGCGGCCTCGTTCCCCTGCCTGGAGCGCCCGGAGGCCGGCCCAGCCCTCCGCACCCGGAGCTGCGCCTGGAGGCGCCTGGCGCGTCGGAGCCGCTACACCACCACCCCTACAAATACC
This sequence comes from Tympanoctomys barrerae, assembly GCA_002564285.1. Lineage (NCBI taxonomy): Eukaryota > Metazoa > Chordata > Mammalia > Rodentia > Octodontidae > Tympanoctomys > Tympanoctomys barrerae. The sequence goes on from NDGN011451919.1 coordinate 5,182, forward strand.
CGGCCGCCGCCTACGACCACTACCTCGGGGCCAAGAGCCGGCCGGCGCCCTACCCGCTGCCTGGCCTCCGCGGCCATGGCTACCACCCGCACCCGCACGCGCACGCACACCCGCACCATCACCACCCAGCCGTGAGCCCGGCTGCAGCCGCTGCCGCCGCCGCCGCCGCCGCTGCCGCCGCCGCCGCCAACATGTACTCGTCGGCTGGGGCCGCGCCGCCGGGCTCCTACGACTACTGCCCCAGATAATGGGGGTTGGGCCGCGCGCTCCGCGAAGCCCGAGGGCCTTCAGAGGACTCGTTCACCAGCCCCGGGGGTCACCATGGGCCTCCCTCCCCCGGCCTCAAAAGCCTTTGGGGTTGTCCAGCCCCAGGACTGTGGCAGTATCCGATTCCTCCAGCCCCCAGGAGAACACGGGACGGACATTCCCCAACTCCGAGGGCCACGAGGGCCCCGCCCGCCAGTGCCAAAGCGCCCGGTCTGGGGCGGAAGGAAATGGTATTTATTGTTCTCCCGAAGACCGCGTCGCCTCCACCCTGCCGGCACTTGCAGTGTAGACAACCCGAGAGCCCCGCCTGCAGGCGGTGTAGATACGTGTAGATATGTAGATACTGTAGATACTGCGCCGGCGCCGAGTTGATAAATCGTTTCGCCAGTTTTGGAAGCTGCTTGTGTGTTCATTTATTTGCACCCCTCTTTAGCTCCAGTTCCTGCAGGCTCGGATCACATCCTCTCTTCCAAGGCTTTGGAGTGGGGCAGTCCTCCTGGCCCCTCTGGGTAGGGCTGTCCTCTCCTGAAATACCCTCAATGGGCATGCTTCATCCAGAGCTGGCAGGACCCACACGAGGTGTGAGCTCTTTTCATTTAAATCATTCACTACTGCAACTGTCCCTGCGTTTGGACTTGGGCGCACACCCTGCCCTGTTTTGAGGGTTCATCCTACATGCTTTTCTAAAGACTCTGGGAATAATGGTCATAACTGTTCACTCTCCACCTCGGGAAAAGGGGAAAGCCCGTGACCCGGATGGGATTGTGCAGAGACAAAAACAGGCAGCTCTGCTCTTGTAGCGTTTCCCTGGCCCGTCCGCAGCCCAGGCCTGCATTTTCCCCTGTTTGTTGACTTTATTCGCTATGAATGTCCCCATGGAGTGACCTGTACGGGGGCCACAATGACAGTGGTCATGAGTCATCTTGAAACCCGTCTGTGAAGCATTTTTCCCAGGCCAGGTGGCTGAGGGACCTCTCCCCATTAACTCAACACCAGGGATGAAGCCAGAGGAACCCTTTGATCCCTCCCTTCCTGAATCCAAGCAGGAAAAGCTGACAGCCGGTCAACGTCAAGGCTAGCTTGGACACAAGATGAATGGGAAGTGTGCATGTCCAGGTTCTATCCTTGACCTTCTTTGCCTGTCTTGGTGTGTTTGTGACATTTGGCTGCCTGGCTTTTCCCTCCTGTATGGCAGTGGCATCCTGAATACCGCCTCTCCATGGGCACACTCAGGCATTTCCAGATGTTATCCCGTACGGAACCTTTCCTTGGCTGTATTTGCCCTAGTACAAAAAAGTGATAAAATAGTAATTGGAAGGCAAGCACCATTCCCATAAGGCCAGTCTAGAGAGGGAGAGATGGGGGGTCCTACTGGGTCTAGCAGTAGGGCATGGTGATATCTGCAGCGGCTGCCCAACGGCCAGCAGAACCCGAGGACACAGCTTTAGGGAGGCTCTGTAGATGACTCTTCCCAAGTTCTGCTCTCCACCATTCCTCTAACTGCAGAGCTCTCTCTGGGTTACCTGCTTGTGATAGTGGGCTCCTGCTCGGAGCTGCCAATTATCCATTTGCACTAAAATCCTCCTAACTCATCCAGTAGGAAGCCAGTGACACCACTTGTAGGCAGGAGTGGCAGTGAGGTTTGCCCTGCAGTGGGCACTGGCCATGTCCTAGCCCTCCCTTCCAGTGGAATCCAGCCCCTCCACACCGCAATACCAGGGTATCCCCAGGGACATAGGGGAAGAGCTGGCATTAGACCTCAGCTTTGGTTTTGTTCAAAGCTAAAGTGAAGAGAAGCTATCCCTTGAATGAGTAACAGTGCCAGTGTTTCTGAACATACCACACAGTGCAGAGACCCTGGATAGGCAGCTTGCTGGCCTTGTAGAGATAGATGTCCCTGCTGCCACTGTGACACTCTGCTGTCCAACTGGCCTGCCACTAGTCACATGTGGCTGCATACATTTTAATGACTTAGAATGAAATTAAACATTCAAGATGCCAGGTGTGGTGGCACAGGCCTGTAATCCTAGCTACTCAGAAGGCTGACCTGCCAGGAGTTTTTTTTTTTTTTTCTTTTTCTTTTTCTTCAATCATATTTTATTGGTACATTCTAGATATACATGATGATGACATTCATCATAGGAAATTTGTACCTGTACATGATATAACTTGATTCTGTAACTTGACTTTTCCCCCATTCCCCTGCCTACCCTTCAGCCTCCTTCTCCTCCCCATTTGCAAAAGTTGTTTCCATTTGCTCCTTTTTTTCCTCACTTTTTAAAAATTTTATTTTTCTTTTCTTTCTCCTCCAGGAGTTTCATTTATTCAAGGCTTAGCCTAATGAACTTAGCAAGACTTTGTCTCAAAATTAAAAATAAATAAAAGAACAGAGGTAGCTAGCTCAGTGGCAGAGGCTTCCCTAGCATGCAGAGGCCCTTGGTTCGATCCACGGGACTTCCCTCGCAAAATGAAAATTCAAGTATTGAGCTTTGCTCCGGATGTGCAGTAGCGCAGGTACTGAAGGTCACTATACTAACTCTGTAGTTGAGAGCGCACTCCGTACTGGGCACCAGCCCCAACCTCTGTGGGTGAATTGTCTGCAAACTTATAAATAGCAGTATGTGCTCCCTAGTGTGTGTGGCTCTCACCATTGTCTCTACACTCATCCTTTAGCAGGGCTCAGGGAGCACCCACAGGTGTTGTCTGCCTACTGCTTTTATGGAGCTGACAGCCCTCAACCGCCTGTGAGATAGCTTTCCAGAAGTTTGCATTCTTTGCTGATCTGAATATTCGTGTTCCCCCTAAAATTCAGAGCATGCACTCATCACCTCCAGAATGTGAGAGAATTTTCCATTGTTTACAGGCACTTGGCTGCTGGTAACCTGTTACAGTAGCCTGAATGGACTGAAAGAGATGGTATTGCCCTCCTCTGAATAGGCCTGCCCTGCCTTCTGCAAGCTGCTGTAATACATGGAGCTGAAGGATCTTCTCTCACCAGGTGCCTCCTTATGAGCACCCCTGCTGCTAGAATCTTCCTCAAGGGTCCCTCTGGCCCAGGGCTACGTTCCTGCACCCGCTTCCTTGTCTCCTGGGCACCTGGATGGGTAGGATGAAATTTGGACTAGAAATTATTGCAGAGTCCAGACTTTTATTCACCCTTCAAAATCTTACATATAAAAAGTGACACCCAACTTGAGAAATAATTTCTTGACTAAGTGAGAGAGGATGAGATCAGGCCCAGAGCCACATACAGCCTGCCAGCGATCCGCACTGACATCTGCTCCATAGTGGCACCTTTGTCTAAGGGAGGATGGGAGCACCTCTCCACATGCAAAGGCTGGTTATGCGTTGTGCCCTAGGTAACTGTTTGGGGCGCAGAGGTGGGAGTGCTCTGAGATTCATCTGCAGAATGAAGGAAGTCTGCTTGGGGGAGCCTCAAGCTCCAGAGGAAGAGGAGATCCTGGTCTCTGTGGGGCTCCAGTCCTGGTCCCAGAACACCCTCCAGCTGGGGAGGTCTGGGCAGTGTGTGGGACCCTGTGATGACAGCTGTGCGGAGATGAGCCGGCAAGCTCCAGGTGTGCTGCAGATCAAAGCAGCCCTGCGGAGACAGTGTGAGCAGGGTTTGACCAGCGATGGCTGGTGGTGATAGCCGAGGGACATCTAGGATGGTAGTGTGATGCAGGTGGTGGCAGTGCAGTCTACCTGGAGTGGCCCAAGTTCTAGAGGCTGTGTGCCTCAGTTTCCCCTTCATTCTGTGATTCTGACAGGAAGCCAGCTATAAACAGTAGAGATTAATGGGAGCCCCTGGGACACAGGGGCATTGGTGTTTTATATTGCCTCTCTGCCTCTATTAACAGGGTTTGTCCAACGCATCTGCACCATTCTCCCCTCCTCCTCCACCCCTCCAGCCACCTCTGCATCTTGCCTTGGGCCCAGCCCCAGAGCAGGTGGGCACATGGCCCCAGGATCTGCTGCGGTGGCATCTAGCCCTACTGAGGCCGGATGAGACCTTTCTCCTGGTGCTACCTCACACATTTTCTGTGTTTTAAAAAACACAAATCGTGCCTTTGATTCAATTCCCTTTCCTGCTTGTTGTATTACCTCAAACCAGATGGGCTCAGAAGATGAAGTCTGGAGACTGAGTGTCTCTGTAACAGCTGCCAGGTCTGTGTGTGGGAAACAGCAGAACCAAAGGTATTCTGGCTAAAAGCAGCCCACGTGGGGGGTACCTTAGATTTTAATAGCAGTAATTAAATTATCTTCTTAATTGTAAGGGGGGATGCCATTGTCGACATCCTTTATCAGCTTTCAATTGCATAAGTAAACCACTTAATCCCCCTCCAGGCAGCCCTCATCCCCTTTCTTTGCCTTGGGCCAGCCTAGGCCCTGCTCCTGCTGCTCCCAACCCCATGGCGGTGCAGAAGTAGGGAGTGCATCACCCTGTTTCTCAGATGCACAACTTTTTTATTTTTTTGATGCACAGGTTTTGTTTTGTTTGCTTCGTTTGTGGTACTAGAGCTCATGCCCCAAGCCTTGTGTGTGCAAAGTGAAAGCTGTATTTTTTCCCACTCCCCCGCCCCCCATTTCAATAGCTCTGAAGTTCAGACACATCCTAATCAAGGGGAGGGAGATTTTATTCTAACTGGAAGCCTTTGGTTGTATGTAAATTCCTAATACAATCTGCTTACAGTTGATGGTGCCAGAGTTGAGGATGGTGGCCCCCTTTCACCACGTATTTGCCTGTGGTGACCTTGGGCAGAGCAGTCCTCAGTGCCTCAGCTTCACTGTTTTCAGCCTCCAAACTGGCCTCACCCTCCAGGATGTGGTTGCTGCTGTCATCTTCCCATTTTCACCATCTCCTCTGTGCCTCCCTGCCATCCATCGCCTACCTCATCTCCAACTCCCAGCCTTCTAAACCTACCTTTTATCCTGATGGGTTTTCTAGCTTTTTCCCCAGGATAGTTTCTCTTATGATGTCATTGAACACCAGAGCTCACCAAAGCACTCCAGCTATAAGGGGCTGCAGTATGGCTACCCCAGAATCTCTGCATCCTCCAATGGTAAAGTGGGGACCTTCACTACTAGGCTGTCTCGGGAGCTGCTGGACAGTTGTTCTCTAGCCCTCCTTTGTAATTTGTGATAAGGGCAGCCTCGCAGACTTGGTGTCAAAGGGCTCCTTGTCTGTTGGCCCGGAGGACCACCCCTGACCAGTTCGCTTCTGCTATGTCTTCAGGTGAGGTTGCAGCTGAGGCTGGCCAGAAGCCAGATAGAGCACAGTGCTCCCCAGCCAGTATCACTGCTCATCTGCAGATTTAGAGCTGTGTGAATCTGGCTATTGGGCTGAAGCAAAAATACAGAAGCAAATAATCACCTATCTGCTAACAATGAATAGTCTTATGGGACTAAGAGAAACAAGCAGCTTCATCGAGACATAGCAGACCAGTTAGAAAGTGCTGCCAGTCCAAGGGACACCTGCAGGGCCTGAGCTTTGGGGAGGAAGGGCTACTACAGGCTGAGGCCTCAGATCCCATCACAGAAGCAGGGACACTGGGCTGAGGGAGGGCAGTACCAGGAGGACACTAGGCCTCAGCACCACTGTAAAATGAAGAATGAGTGGATCATACATGCACCTAGCCTGCTAACACCTACATGCGGACACTGGCATCACCCAGCTGAAAAGGAAAGGCCTATTTTGTGGAGAGCTGCCACTGCCATTATCCAGCACCTTGGAGTCCTCATAGGGTGGCTCCCCCTTGCTCATCTGGGTGGTTCTCTTTTGCTCTATTGGTCAAATCCTCCCTCCCTCTGGGTGGCTGGCCCTCAGAGGTGGCCTTTATAGGCAGAGCCCAAGGCTACAATCAGCACCCATTTCTGGAAATCTGGATGCCTGGGTCAAGGTCCAGGAAGCTTATTATAGAGCTGACCCTTCCGCTGCCTCCAAGATCCTCCAGGCGCCACATGAGTCCTGCCTGAGGCTACACACAGTCCACTCCCTCTCACTGGGGCTACAGCAAGGACTGCAGACGACTAGGTACCCTGACCCAGACACTACCATGAAGGGAGCGATTTGGATTGCCTTCTTGCATGGGCAGATCTGCTTCTCAGAATCCAGCCAAGCTGTCTTTTCCTCTGGGAGCAATTTCAGGTGTTTCCCAGACACGTGGCTCAATTCCGAAAAGAATTTAAATGTCTAGAAAATGAGATCCTATCACAGACAATAATTTATGATGAATAAAAAAACTGGATTAAGCTACACTAAGATAGCATCCTATACCCTTAACATGATTACTATTTGTGTGTGTGTGTGTGTGTGTGTGTGTGTGTGTTGACCAGAAATTGAACTCAGGACCTCACAATTATCAGGCAGTAATTGCCATACTGCTGAGCTATATCCCTGACATTTATTTATTTATTTATTTATTTATTTATGGCAAGCTCAGCCCACCCTGGAGGTAGGGCTGGTATGGCATGTGGTGCTAGGGATTGAACTGTGATCCCCGCATGCTTGCCTAAGGTTGCCTAAGCAGGTGCTTTAGACTGCTGAGCTATCTCACCAGCCTCTTTTTTTTTTTTTTTTTTTTTTTT
>NDGN011451936.1:0-12617 GCA_002564285.1 Tympanoctomys barrerae
AACTCAGGCCCTTGCGCTTGCCAGGGAAGCGCTTATTCCACTGAGCCATCTCCCTAGCCCTGAAAAACATATTTTGAATTTTGCCTAAAAGTAAAAACATATCTGTTTGAGATTTATAACTATGTTTTTATCTCAATTTAGCTATTTTGGTAATTTGGAGGATATAGTTATTAATTTGAATGAGGGCTAAATATAATTTTTATATTATAGCTTCAACTGACTTCTCTGTAAATAGTAGCCATGTTTTTATTTCGACTGTGGGTGACTTCTCATTCTTCCCTAGTTGGGCCAGCTTTTAGTTTCTCAGGTGATTATGTCTCAGCGGGGCCTTGAGTTTGTTTAAATAAAAATTGATTTCTCTTTCCTTAGGACAAGCACATCCTAAGTAGCCCTAGAATCCTCCTCATTTCTGTTCATAGATTACAGTTACTTAGATGTGCATGTATTACAAAAGATAATATACTTTGTCTCTAGGATTTAAGACATTAAAAGGCTAAGATTATTCCATCAAATTATACTACTTAGTTAATAGTTTGGTGTTATGTATGTGTGTATAGATTGTAGGAACAATTAGCTTCTTAAAAACCAAAGTTAATATTAAGTGTTTTATACTTCTGCTAAGATTTTCAGACAGGAAAGATTTGTTGATTTAGGTACTAGATAAATCAAATATGGGCACTTGGCTTTTGATTACCAGGGAAACTTAAAATAAATTAAAATAACACTCTGGCTTTTATATGCTTTTTATTTATTTTTTTTTATGTATTTGGTACAGGGTCTCACTACACATAGTAATCCTCCTGTTTTCAGCTTCCCCAGCACTGGGATGACAGGCATGGGCCGCCACACCCAGTCTTTAAGATTTTACTTAAGATTTTACAGAGTAAAATCTTCTCATCTTATTAATTTTTAAATCTTTTATTTATATATTTGGTGCAGGCTTTCACTGTGCAACCCAGACCCGTTGTGATCCTTCTATCTCAGTCCCTCCAGTGCTGAGATTACAGTAATACCATCATGCTTCTGGAGTTCCGGGGCCAGCACATCAGGCAGTACTAGGTATTGAACCCCGGTCCTTGCGCTTCCCAGGGCGGCCCTTAGACTGCTGAGTCCTATAGGCTATTAACTGTGTCCATAATTATAAAAATGTTTTTGAACATTTCATCTGGAAGACGCAAATATTTCAGATTGTAATTTTTAGTAAAATGATAATGGCTATAACTACAGAATTTTGTAATAAAACTTACAATGTATGCTAAAAGAAAAAAAAAAAAAGGAAAGTTAAACTATGTCGCTGGTTGTGTTTGCCTGTTATCTCAGCTACCTAGGAGGCTCCAACAGAAGAACACAAGGGCAAGACCAGCCTGGGCAAAGTAAGCTCGCATGGTGCTGAGGGTGCAGTTTGATGGTAACTAGTTTTCTGGCATGTGTGAGTCCCTGGGTTTGACCCCAATCACTGCCAAGATAACAGCAGTGACAACAATGACAGCAACAATAAGTAGTTATTGGTCAACTAAGGTGGATTTCTTTAGTCTGCTGCAGAAACATGCAGTGCAAGTAAATCCTACGTGCTGTCTGTAGAGATACCATTTTAGACATTCCCTGAATGCTCACGTGCAAACATGTTGCCGACTCTGTCCCTTCCTGTGTAGAAGTTCTGGAGGTACCACTGTGGACAGATCCGTGATCAGTAAGAATGGCTCATGAGGTCCATGGCTTTGGAAGCAAAAAAATAACATAAGTTTCAAAACACAAGATATTTAAAATTCTTCCAAACCATCTACATTATCTCTAAATCAAGCCAAAGTCCTTGACCTTAAAATTTACTGCTGAATTACCTTCACCTTCTCGGCTGTTGAAGAAGTACTAATCTAAATGTAAACTGAAAAAATTTATTTAAAGTTATAAAAATAATGTACTGTACCTATTTTTTAAAAGTTTGTGAACAGCCTTTACTGCCCTGAAATGTAGTGCCTTTCATATTGATCTTACTTTTCTCAGATCTCAACAAAATGATTTGTGTTAATTGCAAGTATATAAAATAGTTTATTACAGTGTTTGAGATCTTATCACATTGTATTACTACAAATGCCAGAGATATATTAGGTGCTCAATAAATACCTATTGGTCTTATATTCATTTATTGAACAATATCTGTAGGATTGGTGGGGTTTTTTTGGGGGAGAGTCATGTTTGTTTCTCTTGTTTTGAAGTAACAAATTAAAAACAGCAAAGAACCTAAATAGCAAATTACCATAAATGATGTCGCTTAGAACAGAGATATATAAAACATAAAACATGCTGGAGAGGTAGCTCAGTGAGAAGGCCCTGGGTTGATTCGCCATTACGTGCATGCGCATGTCCATGCGCGTGCACACACACACACACACACACACATGGTCTTTTCACTGCTTCCAGCTATTCTTGGCATTCTTTGCCTTGTGGCATTATAGTCCTGGTCTCTGCTCTTCACAAAGCCTTCTTCTTTGTGTGTGTATCTGTATCCAAATTTTTCTATCATAAGAATACAAGCCATTATATTAGTAACCAGCCTAATTCAGTAAGACTTCATCTTAAGTTGATTATATCTGCAAAGATCCTATGTCCAAGTAAGTTCACATTCATAGGTCCTGGGTTTCTCAGTAGACATGAATTCTGGAGAGATCCTACTCAGTTCAATGCAAACATGATGGGTAGAACGTCAACTATGAGATAATCTCAGATGGTTAAATATTCCGTCACACCAAGTTTCCTCAACTTGCGTGCTATTGACATTTTGGATATGATAATTTGTCTTTGGACTGTTCCCTGTTCCCCAGAATATTTAGCAGAATTCCTGATGTCTGCCCACTAGATGCTAGTAGCACTTCCTCAACCCTGAGTGAGGGCAAACAAAAAGTTTCCAAATACTGCCACGTATCTTTAAGGGGCACAATTTCTACTGCTGGAGAGCCACTTGTGCACAGGTAGGAAGTGACATTTGCTCAGAATTGCTTCCTTTGACAGACTCTTGTTCTTGTGTTATGTTGTCTTCTAGATGATTGTGTACAAGTCATAAGTGATATTATAAATATCAGGGTGACCCCTGTTTTTATAGCATTAATTCATGTGCAGTGAAGCCCGCCCAATTCTAGAGATTTTCTGCAGTGCAAAGACCAGGCCTGTATAGTTTACCACAGTGTCCCCAGAACCTGGCACAGCTTAATCATTAAAATCATAGCAATATATTATTAAGTATAGTTTTCTATAGGTAATATTTCATTCACAATAGTAGGTGTTCTGTACAAAACAGAATGAGTATCTTGGGCAGAACTGAATGTGGGCATGAATACTTTATTTCTGTTATCCTAGAAGAAATATTTGCTAAATTAAAGCAAGAAACTTTTCCCATTGATTCTTTTATTTGAATTTGAGGATATTTTGGTATCAGTCATGATGCCATTGTAGGTATAATTAGATCCTGTCTTGAAGGCTGTTTGCTTTTGTGTTCTTCTGGTCTCAGGATAATGTGCTGAACCAGATAGTTATAGTCTTTACCCTCTCTGGAATATCTTCTGTTGAACCAGGCTATATCACAAGTGCTGAACTGCCTCACCATTACAGAACCCAGGAGCCAGCACTAGTTAAAGTATTCACTGCTCCAATAAGTTCTTCTTTGAAAATGGAAATTATTTTCTAATAGTAATTCATTTCTCTCTTTTAGGGCCATTGAAGCCAGAAATAACTGTATCCTACATTGCTGTCGCAACAATATTTTTTAACAGTGGACTGTCATTAAAAACAGAGGTACTGTCACCTGTGGGGTACATAAAAGCATTGTGGAAAATTGAATTTGTACTTACTGTTTTTAAATTTCAGTGTCCTTTTGTGAAGGCATTTATAGCTGTAGTCTGAAGGATTCACTCTTGACAGATGGAAACGTGGAACACAGAAAAGGATTGAGGCTTTCTTTCTACATACTATAGAAACTTTAGAGTTGAGCAGCATGGATCTTAAGGATGGGATTAGAATGTTTCCTCTTGAATAATCCTTTTAATGAAAAAAGTGATGTGACTAATATCCCTATAAAGAGTGACAATGAATAAAATAAGACTACGATGAGATAATGTACTTCATTCAGTAACTTGGCAAAATTAGAAAATCGAGTGTCACCAAAAATTTAAAAATTTATGTTTCAAAATTAAATTTATTTTTGAACTAGTACATAAACACAGGACAGTCATAAGTTTTAAGTATGGCAGCTGCACTGCAGAATCTACTTCACATCTTCCTGAAGTTACAGCAGCAGCTGCAGCGCTTCCTCATGGGGTTGGCGCATTTAAGTTGTGATATTTTCCTTCTGTTTTGTGGATTAACTTTTACTGTATATCCCTGACTAATGACCAAGTAATGCTTCCTATGTCCTAACTTTTAAAAAGGTTTTTTTTTGGGGGGGTTTAATTTTTAGAAAGCATATTTTCCATGTTAATAATTATTTTAAGAGAAAAAAAAAAAGAGAGAAATGTTGGTATTTTTCATACCAAACCACAGTCTTGCGTGAATATAGGAAGTGTTATTTACTGATCTGGGCTTACTGAACATAAGATTCTCTTGGAAGTAAACAAACAAAGCCAAGTTACTTTTTTACATCTGAAAGAAAAGTGAGTAGGATTTGTAATTCTCTTTTATACTTGTAACAGACAAAAATGAAAGGAAAAAAAAATCCCTATTTGTTTTTGAAAAAGTTGTTCTGACCAGTTTGCTTTTATTTGCCATAAAGTAGATTGTTTAAAATGATTTTAAACAATAAAATTCTAGTTTGCCATTATGTTTTGCCTTTTAAAAATGTTTACATTTATTTGGAATGAAGACTAAATTTGCCTTCTTTTTTTTAGATCATCCTATTAATAACACTGGAAAATATGATTTTGCTAAATTTATATATTTTATTAGCTTAATATATATATGATCAATGTGTAATGTTTACAGCTGATAAATAGTATCTCAAGAATTCTAAATGTTTTCACTTATTCCTTGCTGTTTTGAAAATAATTGACATGGGATGGGATTCCCCAAATGTCTCAAATTCCAGTTTCTGTAACATTATTGATATGAAGGAACTATTACTGTAGGGAATAGATTTCCTGTCATGCCTGAGTTCTAACACTGGTTCTCCAGTGTGGGGTACACAGATACTGAGAGCTACTTGCCACTGCTGTGTGCTGACGGGATGTGACTCGGGGTGCTTCCTGCTCATACTGGCTAAGCTGTTTGAGGGGCAGCTTCCTATCCAGGTCCTTTCCTTGCTCTAACTGTCCCGTGGCAACTGCTTACTGGCTCCAGCTGTTACTGGTGCCGTGAGCAATCAGCCAGGGACCTGATATTTCTCACTCCTTAGGTTCTTACCGAATACTGTTCTATATAAAGCAGCCAACTGTGTGGGATTCAAGAGTTGAAGAAGGAAGAACGTCACAGCTATCAGCATTTCTCTAAGGATCAATTTCTGTAAAGCACCAAGGAAACCTTCAGAGTCACCCAGCTAATTTGGATCTAATGTTGGAATGCCTTGAGCCTGTGCTTTTGTGGTATCTAAGCAACTATCAAAGCCATTTCCTCCGTCAAAGACACTTTTTAAACCCATTCACATGAAGTCATTTTCAAAAGCCATTTAACTTAAGACGTGCTAGATTGGAGCATTGTGTAATACTACATCATCTCTAAGCCCTGTTATTTTCCCAAGCAACCAAAAAGTCCTAAATTAGGAGATAGCAGTCTTACTGTGTATTTTCTAGTTAATTCTAAGCTAATTTCTGCTAGGAGTATTTGTGTGCCTTGTGAAGTCCCCATTTTTACACATAGAAGACACTTAATAAATTACTGACTTGAATTTACCTAGAAGTACTTATTTTGATCCCACTCAGGTTTTATTTATGTTGAACATTTTATGTTACATTTCATATTACTCATAACACTGATTCAGTGATATACATAGTCCAATTTATTTTACTTATTCAAATCATAAAGGATACTGTCTTAATGAAATATTAAACTTCAATTTTACAACTGTTAGTTTCTAGTTTTAAATTTTTTCTTATTTGAAAGAAAGAAAAATAAAATAGTTTCAAATCAAGGGGCTGGGGAAATGGCTCAATGGAATAAGCGCTTCCCTGGCAAGTGCAAGGGCCTGAGTTCAATCCCCAGTTCTGCCAAAATAAATAAATAAAATATTTAAAATAGTTTCAAATCAGGGTAGTAGAACAGTAACAATAATTACTATATTGCATATTGTTATCTTGCTAGTAGTTAGTAAGAATAAAAGATACAGGCAAGAAACACTGTCCAAATGACATTAGCACAAACCTTTGTTTTCAGTGAATTGAGAAACAGGTTGTATAACTATCTTAACTAATTTTTTCCTTTTCTTTTCCCCCATGCCAGTTTTATAGTATTCATAACAATGATTCAGTGAAAAAAAATGATTTAGCGATTGATAGTGATATATATATATTATATATATATAGTCAAAATTATTTTGCTCAAATCATAAATAAGGATTCTTACTTACTAGTTCAGCTTCTCACACTGATAAGATGATGTGATGTTTTTACATGATTTATTTCAATTATAAGTATGCTGTGAAGTTGCATGCATTTAACTATAAAAGCCTCAAGTTTATCCTTTATGGCTGAGTAGTACTCCATTATATATTTAAAAAAATACGTCTTTTTTATCTGTTCCTTGGTTGATAAGCATTTGGGTTGTTTCCAAGATTTAGTTATTACAAATTGTGCTACTATATAATCATGAGGGCACAAATATCACTGTGGGTTTTTTTTTTTTTTTAATTCTTCTGGGGAAATACCCAGAAGGAGGATAGCTGGGTCAAATGGGACCTCTATTCCTAGTTTTTTGCAGTCTCCACACTGATTTCCATAGTTACACCAGTGTACATGCTCACCATCGGTGATGATGCACTCTTTTTTCTTCATAGCCCCTGTAGCGTTTGTTAGTAGTTGACTTCTTGATGATAGTCATTCTTTGTGAAGTGAGATGGCATGTCAATGTTCTTTTACTTTACATTTTTTTCATGTATTTATTTGTGTTTGTATTTCTTCATCAGAACTATGTATTCATTTCAGATGCCCAGTTTTGGATTGGGTCTTTCCTGATTTTTTTCAGTTCTTTAAATGTTCTAGATATAAGTGCTTTGTCTGAGGGGCAACTGGCTATAATTTTTCCCATTCTGTAGGTTGTCTTTTCATTCTGTTGCTAATTTTTTCTGTTGTGCAAAGCCTTGTTAATAAAGTGAGATCCCATTTGTTGATTCTTTGTAGTATTTCCCATGTCATCAGGGTTTTGTTCATGAAGTCTCTGCCTACATCTGTGTCTTCAAGATTTCTGCCTATTTTCTTTTCTAATAACTTTAGGATTTCTGTTTTAATATTTAGATAGTTGATCCATTTTGATTTTAGTTTAGTGCATGGTGATAGACATGGATCTAATTTTAGTCTTTAGCATGTAGCTAGCCAGTTGTTCCAGAAACATTTGTTAAAGAGATTGCCTTTCTTCCAGTGAACTCGTTTGGCTCCTTTGTCAAAGATTAAATGGGTAGGTGTATTTGGAATTGTGTTCTGTTTCACTGATCCTCAGGTCAGGTTTTTATTTTCCCCAATGCCATGCTGATTTTATGACAATAGCTTTATAGTATAATTTTAGGTCAAGAATTGTGAAGCCCCCTGATTTGCCTTTGTTGCCCAGAACTGCTTTTGTTGTACTTTTTTTTTTTTAATTTTTTTAATGTATTTGTTACAGGGTCTCTCTATGCAGCTTGGATTCATAGTGTCCTCCTATTTTCAGTCTTCCCAGTCTTGGGATTATAGGCATGTGCCACCAAAGCCGGTCTCTATGGCTGGCTCAGCATGCCCGGGGTGGGGTCAATGCAGCATGTGATGCTGGGGAACAAACCCTGGTCCCTGCTCTTGCCTAAGCAGGCACTTAGTCCACTGAGCTATCTCATTGCCCTCACTTTTGTTACTCTGTGTCCCTTCTGGTTCTATAGGAATGTTTTCTCTAGTTCTGTGAGATATGCTAATGGGTTTTTAAGTCAGGATTGCATTAAATCTGTATTACCATTTTTGGGGTAGGGCCATTTTCATTGTGTTGGTTCTTCCTATCCATGAACAAGGAATGTTTTTCTGTTTTCTGACATCTTCAATTTCTTTTTTTCACAGTACTGTAATTTTCAATGTATAGGTCTTTTACTTCCTTTGATTCCCTAGTATTTCTTTTTTTTTTTTTTTTTTGGATGCTTTTGTCAAGGGGTGGCTTCCCTGATTTCTCACTCTGTGAATTTGGTTTTTTAGCCATCACATTACATGTGGTACTGGGGATCATACTTGGTCCTTATGCTTACCAGACAGGCACTTAGACCACCAAGGTATCTCCCCAGCCCTCACTCTGTGAATTTGTTGCTTGTATTCAGGAATGCTATTAATTTTTGAGTGTTGATTAAGTATCCAGGTACACTGCTGAATTTGATTATGAAGTCTACAAGTCTTTTGATGTAATTTTGGGGTCTTCTATGTAGAGTATCATGTCGTCTGCAATTAGTGATAATTTGACTTCCTCTTTTCCTATCTTTTTTCATTTTATTTCTCTTTCTTATCTAATTGCTCAGGCTAATGTTTCCAGAACTACATTGAGTAGGGGTGGTGATAGTGGACATCCTTGTCTTGTTCCTGATTGTGGAGTGAAAGCTTTCAGTCTTTGTCCATAAAGTGTGATGTTGGCTGTTGCTTTGTCATAAATAGCTTTTATCAGATTGAGGTGAAGACCACGTATTCTAATTTTCTCATGAATGAGTATGGGTCTTTGTCAAAAGCTTTTTCTGCTTCTATTGAGATGATGATGTGTTTTTTTAGTTCTGTTAATACGATGTATTAACATGTATTGATTTGTGTGTCAACCATCCCTGCATCCCTGGTATGAATCCTATTTGGTCATGGTGTGTAATTTTCCTGATGATTTGCTGCATTCTGTTTTCTAGTATGTTATTGAGGACTTTTGTATCTATGTTCATTAGAGAGACTGGCCTGTAGTTTTCTTCTTTGCTTGGGTTTAGCAGAGTAACACTTCCATAAATGATTTTGGAAGTATTACTTCCCCTAAAAGTATCAGCATTAGTGGCATTAGTTCTTCTTTAAATTTTTTGTAAAACTCAACAGTGAATCTGTCAGGGCCTGGAGTTTTCTTTGTTGGCAAATTTTTACTTACATTTTCAATTTTGTTGCTATCAGGTTTTTTTACAGGTTTTATATCTTCTTTATTTTTGGATATTTGGCTGTGTCTAGTTCTTCTGTGTCTTCTCACTAGACTAGGTTCTCATAGTAAATATTGATGATTTCTGTGTAATCCTGTTGCAATTTTCTCCTTTTTCATTCCTAATTGCTTGAATATGTGTTTTTTCTTTCCTCTATTTGATGAGGTTAGCTAATGGCTTATCAAATTTATTTATTCTTTCAAAGAACTAACTTTTAGATTCATTGATTCTTTGTATTGTTTTCTTAGTCTCATTGCATTAATTTTTGCTCCTTTCTTTATAATTTTCTGCCTTTATGAGCATTGGGTTTGATTTGTTCTTTTTTTTTTCCTAGAAGCTTGAAGTTCAGTATTCAGTCGTTTATTTGAACTTGTTTTTCATATGTGATAGTTCATTGCTATAAATTTCCCACATAGGACTGCTTTCATTGCATCTCACAAGTTCCAGTATATTGTATTGGCATTATTGTTTAATTGTATATACTGTTTAATTGCATCTTTAATTTCCTCTGTGACCCATTGGTTGTTTCAAAGGTGTTGTTTAATTTCCATGAGTTTATGTAGTTTTTGTGATTTCTTTTATCATTGATTTCCGGTTTCATTGCACTATGGTCAGATATTATACGTGGGATAATTTCATTTCCTCCACATTTAATTAAACATGTTTTGTGGGCTATTATAGGGTCTGTTTTGGAGAATGTCCCATGTACAGCTGAGAAAAATGTATATTTTGATATTTTGGGGTGAAACCCTGTACACATTTACCAAGTGCATTTGATCATGGGCTTGTTTTAATTCTAATACTCCTTTATTGATTTTTTGTGTGGTTGATCTATTTATGCTGCTGGAGGTCCTCATCATAATTGTGTTAGTGCTTATTTGATTTTCCTATTAATATTATAAAACTATTAATATTTGTGTTTATGTTAATATGTTTTACGTAGTTTGGTACACCAATATTTGATGTATTATATTTATGATATTTCTTCTTGGCATTTTCTCTTAACAAGTATGTAGTGACCTTGTCTATTTTGATCAGTTTTGGCTCAAAGTTTATATTGTCTGTAAATAGAACAGCTCCTCCTGCTTTTTCCTAGGTACTTGTGGGATGAAGAATTATTTTCTGTCCTTTCACTTTTATCCTATGAACTTTTCAGGTGAATGTGTTTCTTTAATCCAGCATATTGTTGGATCTTGTTTCTGGATCCATTCTGCTAGTCTGTTTCTTTTGATTGATGAGCTGAGATCATTTATGTTGATTATAACTGATATATATTGGCTTTATCTTTTTCATGTCATTTTCCTATTGTTGGTTCCCTGTCGTTCTCTTCTGTTTAACTGCTTTTCCTGCCTGGTTGCTTCTTTCTACTAATATTCTGTGTTTGTAGTTTTCATTACCTCTTTCTAATGTGTTTCTCAGAGCATTCAGTAAAGGTGGTTTGGTGTTCATAAATTTCTTTAGTTCTTTGTCATGGAAGTATCTTATTTCTCATTGACTATGAAAGATAGTTTTGGTTTTTGTTTGCAGTACCAGGGATTGAACTTAGGACCTTGTACTTGCCAGGCAGGTGCTCATTCTACTGAGCTATCTCCCTGACCCGAAAAACAATTTTGTAGAGTATACCAATTTGGGTTGAAGATAGTTTTCTTCTATGGCTTGAAATACCTCCCTCTAATCTCTTTTATTTGAGAATTTGTGTTGAGAAGTCCACTGTGATTCTGATGTGTTTTCCTTTATAGGTGATTTGTTTCCTTTCTTTACCTGCTTAATATTCAATATTCTGGTCTTGTGCTGAATTTCTGGAATCTTGATTATTATGTGCCTTGGTGTAGATTTATTTTCATCATGGCTATTTGGAGTTCTCTATGCTTCATTTAGTTATGTGTTAAATTCTTTATCCATCTTTGAAGTTTTCTGCTATTATTTCTGTGAAGAGGTTCCCCCCCTTTATGTCTTTTACACTGTCTCCAGCTTTCTCACTGACTCTGTTCAATCTTATGGTTTTTTTTTTTTTCTTCATCTTGTAGCTGTTTGATCGTTTTTTCATGGTCTCTTGCTACTTCAAAAATATGTTTCTTTTCACGGTTGCTGGCGACAGTCCTTTTGTCTAGATCTGATACTCTATGTTCACATCCATCAATCTGTTATGTGTACCATCAGCGGAGGTTTTTTTTTTTTTTGTTTGTTTGTTTGTTTTTTGCAGAACTGGGGATTGAACTCAGGCTCTTGTGCTTGCCAGGGAAGTGCTTATTCCACGGAGCCATCTCCCTGGCCCCTCAGTGGAGTTTTTAATCTCCTGGACTTCTATTTGAAAATCTGTTTCATGGATTGTATTTCTTTCCTATATTGGACTTTTATGCTTTTGATTGTTTTCCTGAGCTTCTCTCTTTTTTTTTTTTTTAAGACTTGTGTCCTTTTTAATGTCATCCATTTTGACCATCATTTTTTGTGTGTCTTAGAGATTAGTTTTTCTATAGCCTCTCCCATTTCTATTGTTTTTCATTTCTATTGTCATTGCAGAAATTTCCAGGGGTTGGCTTCTCTTTATTTTATTTATTTACTGAGACAGGGTCTCACTATGCTGTTCAGGCGGGCCTTGTGCTTACTTTTGACCCAGGCTGGTCTAGAACTTGCAGCAGTCCTCCTTTTTCAACCTCCCAGGTGCTGAGTGAGATTATGGGCGTGTTCCACCATGCTTAGTTCTGGGGCCAGCAAAACATGCAAGGCATCTGGGGATCAAACTCAGGTTCTTGTGCTTGCCAGGCTGGTGCTTATGCCTCTGAGCTGTCAAGCCCAGTGGTTGGCTCTTGATTCCATCTATCTTATTGTGCTCTGGACTTATACAAGGGCTAGGGGTGTGAGGTCGCATTTTGCTTCTGTGTCTTGCATTTTTCTGTTTTTTCCCCTTTTGTATTGTATTGTTTTTTGTTTTGATGTTTATAAGTTTTGCACAGTAGCTTTATCCCTAGTATTAAGGTTTTCCTAAGAAATGGCTGTCCTACAGGTAAATCTTCTTAATGTAGGTGGTTCTTGGTCTTTGTGTCTATTTGAGGAACCCAGCTTCCCAATGTGTTGAGAATGAGAAATTGTTAGTGTTTGACTTAGCACCCAGTCTTTGGCCCTGGGTTTTGGGAATGGTAATGATCTCAGGTAATCTGATGATAGCAGGTATGGTATCCTAGCTAAAGTAGTACAGTTAACGATAACAATAGTCTCAAGTTTAGCCTGGCTACCGACAAACTATGGTAAGTAGTATGATACTTTTAACCATAGGGGCAAATTCTACAGTTGAATAACAGAATCTAGCATATACTCAGAA
>NDGN011451938.1:0-15611 GCA_002564285.1 Tympanoctomys barrerae
TGTGGCTGCGAGAGGGCATCCCCGCCGCGCGGCTGGGCCAGGCCCTACCCTCACCGTGTGGCTGTGAAGAGGGCATCCCCGCCGCGCAGCTGGGCCAGGCCCTACCCTCACCGTGTGGCTGCGAGAGGGGCCTCCAGGTCCTTGAGGCTCCACCCTACTGAGGGGCTCAGGCCGGTGTCTCGAAAGTGGTGCCTGGTGAGAACCATGTCCCCCAATTTTCCCTGGCTCTCTCACTCTCCTACCACGCTGTGCCACAGCATGGATGCCCAGCTTGGGTCAGTGCCAGTCACATGTCCCCTCTTCACTGATGGCCACCTGCAGGTATTATGTCTCATCCATAGGAAACAAGTAAGGGACAGAGGGCGTGGAGCTTAGGAAGTTAGAGGTGGCTCCAGGTGGCAGCCAGGACCCAGGCTGGGCCTGTTCTGCAGACGGCAGGTGACAGCACCTCTGCAGCCCACAGGGTGGGGTTTTAGATACCACAGACCTGGATAGGCAGCTGGGTCCTGTGGGGGTCCCCTGTCCCTCCTCCCTGCCAGACAAGGCAGGTGTTGACAGATGCTGCTCCTGCAGTCTGCCCCCAGGTGGAGAGGTGGCTCCCAGTGTCCCAGTGGATGTGAAAGATGGGAGGACACAGCCCTTGGGTGCAGCCTCTACCGGCACCTGCGGCCACCTTGGTCTCCAACCTGCACCATGCTGAGACACTGGGCAGGGTGCCATCTGGAGGGGCACGGAGCAGGGCTGCCCAGGAACCTGGCCTCAGGCCAGGCCCAGTGAGACCCTTTGCTGGGTGGCACAGAGGGGCTGTCCAGGAAGGCCGGGCCAGGACCCAGAGCCCAGCATCCCCACACCCAGGCCACGGGGCATGTGAGAACCCACGCAGGGCTTCTGCAGAGGGCTGAGCACCACTCAGGATGCAGCGCCAGGGAGCCCTGTGGACAGCCCAGGACAATAAGGACAAGGCAGGGGCTGGCGTTGTGCAGCTCCACTGCACATGGTCTGTGGAAACCACTGCTGTGAACAGAGCCTCCTCCCCTTGCGTGGTGGAGACCCTGGGCTCGTGTGCCCTGCAACACGCCGTGTGGGCTCCTGGCCCTGCCCCAGGCTCCCACCTGTGCCCAGAGGTTGCTCGTGGACTAGATGGCAGCCACGTCCTCCGTAACGTGGCCAAAGCCAGGCTCCCCCACCCCAGCGGCGGGGACCTCACAACCTCACAGGCTTGCCCCTTCCGGTGGCTCCTTCCTGCGTGGTATGGAGGCTGCCTCGGGGGGCTCCGCACAGCTGAGCGTGGAGGGCGGGCAGGTCTCCTGCCTCAGATTCCTCAACTGCACCAGAGAAGACAGAGCCCCACTTCTTGTCTCACGGGGGCATTGAAGGATACCTGGTCTAAACCAGAGTGGGCTGGGGTGGGGGGACATCTTGGCCTTCCCGAGTCAATGTGTCACCTCCACCTGACTCAGGGCCCCAGGAGGATGACCTGGGTGCCACACAGACCCTAGGGGCTCCAGTGCCCAGGGATGTTGCTAAGCACTGGTGCGGCTGGGGAGAGGGGCAGCCTGGGAAGCCGCCTTCTACCCAGGAGGGGAGCTCAGTGGCACTGCCGTGCAGAGGAAGGCTGCCATGTGGTGCCAGCCACAGCCACAGACTTGGGGGGGCACCACCTTGGAATGAAAACAAACCCAGCTGGGGTGCAGCTGCAGAGGAGGCTTGGCTGGGATCCTGGAGGGCACAATAGGGTCAGAGGTCAGAGGTCAGAGGTCAGACCTCCCCAGAAGGGAGGGCAGGGCCTTGTCCCAGGTGGCTGGTGGCCAGTGGCCGTACCCTGGATCGCTGGGATGACGCACTTTTGCCATCTCAGCACCCCAAGGTCCCTGCTCTGGCTTTCAGGTGACGAAGTACTGGCTGGGTGAAGGGCCTGCTGGGTCCCACGGGACCAGCTTCCCACGGCTCCTGGGTCCTGGCACTAAGCTGTTCCACCCAGTGGCTCCAGGGGCTGGGTCCTGCAGGAGCAGGGCTCTCTTGCTCACCCACACTGGCCTGTGCCCCAGGCTGGTGGGGGAAGGGGGCCTGCAGGTCCTTGAGTTTCCCAGCAGTGAGGCCCACAGAGGCGGCGACTCCTGCCCTGCCCTGCCTTGTGTCGGCCCTAAGCCCCAATTACTTCTCTGAGCATCCTGCTTTTCCCAAACATCAGATAGTTTCATGCATAAATAATGCAGCATATCTCACAAAAAAGAACATAAATCCAGTATGATTTCAAGGCCTGAGTTTTTGAAAACCACTCCTCGACACCCAGTTTCAGGGTTCATGTCACCCCAACCGCCTCCTATTCTTTAGTTTGGATCTGTATTAAAGGTCTGGACGTCACCATCCACTGTCCTTATGTGGTGGATGTCCTTCTGGCCAGTAGATGCCTCCCCATTGTCCCTGGTGCGTTTTGATTACATTTTGGGGTTTTGAGAGGAGGGGGTAGATTTTGGGGTTTTGGGACAAAATCTCACTATGCAGAGCCGCCAGATAGCCCAGTAGATTAAAACACCTGCTTAGGCAGATACAGTGGCCAGGGGTTCGATCCCCAGCCTGCTGTGCCAGTTCCACCCCCAGGGCGCACTGAGATGGCAAATGAGCCTGGGCGTGGTGGTGCATGCCTGTAATCCCAGCGCTTGGGAAGCTGAAAACAGGAAAGATCACTTACAAGTCTGAGCTGTCTAATGAGACCCCGTAGACTCTGTACTAAACACATGAAAAAAAAGAAAGAAAGAAAAGCCCAGGCATTCAGCACACTCACCCCGCCTTCACCTCCATCCACCCCGCCTCCACCTCCCCCACCTCAGCATCCAGGCGGAGCCTCCTCCAGCCCTTCCCAAGTCCATGGGAACCACTGTTCTGCTCTGTCTCTGTGAGCTCGCCCACACTACACCCTGCGATCAGTCGACTCGTTTTTGCATCTGTGTTTTTGTGCCTGGCATATTTCACCTAGCATGATGCCCCCAAGTTACACTCATGGTGCAGTATGCATCAGAATCACTTCCTTTTCCAGGCTGCATAATATTCCACACACCATGCCGAATTTGGTGCTGGGCTGTTCCACCTCTTGGGGCGGGTCTATGCATTCCTACGTGCCCTTGTCATGAACTTGTTAGTGCATATTCCCAGAAGGGAAATTTCCAGATCTGGTAGTAAGCCAAGGTGTAGTTTTTGTTAAGAAAGTAGCTGCTCTGTGTCCTCCTGCCTCCAGTGGTACATGATGGGGCACGTCGGTCCTCCACGTCGGTCCTGCACTTATCCCTGCTTTCTGGCCGGTATCTTATATCAGCCACCGAGGAGTTGTGGGGCTCTTTCTCTGTCCAGAGCAGAACTCACAGAGGCGCAGCTTGTGTGTTCTCAGCTTTTGCTGCGCCCCCCACCCCCCAAATGACCATTCGCTGGACTCAGCAAGCGTGCAGCCCACTCCTCGGAGGCTGGGGCAGAGCTGAGGTGGGGAGCAGGCCTCGCGCCTGCCAGGCACTCCTTTGGGCTCTGTCACCCCCACCCCGACCTGCTTGGCCCACGGAAGCCCTTCCCTTCAGCCTGCACTGGGGCAGCAAAGGGTACAGGGAAGAGCTGCTTCTGCAGAGGCATGGACCCGGGATGGCGGGGCGGGCCTGGGAGGGCCACAGCGTGGCTGCAGGTCCCAGCCTTGGCCGCTAGGCTCTCTGCTCAGAGCCTGCTGTCCCTGGGCCCTGTGCTGATCCTGTCCTACCTCAGCCACTTAGAGCTGGCATTTTCTGACACTGTCCCTTAGGGGATTGGGGTCTGCTGGGGAGCAGCACATGGGTGTGGGTGGCGACAAAGTTCCTGGGTGACAGCCAGGTATAGTGGTGCAAGTCAAATTCCAGCCCTTGGGGAGGCTGAGGCAGGAGGATCACGGTTTCCAGAGCAGCCTGGGCAACTTTGCAACATAGCAAGACCCCGCCTCCAAGTAAAGAATACAAAAGTCTAGGGCTGTAGCTCGGTGTGAAGGTTCTGGGTTCAATCCAAGCATTGTAAAATAAGACAAAAACAATGGCTACAGGTCAGGTTGCCCCGGTGGACCTCTGAGTGTCCTTCTCTGTCCCTGTGATAGATGTTTAGTTGGTAGTAGACCAGCCCCCACTGTCAGAGGCAGGGTGCCCCCAGGCACAGGGCAAGGCCCCCCCAGCAATGCCCCTTTCTGCATTTTGGCGGGGCGCTGCTTGCTTTCAGAACCTGGCTCCCCCTCTTGTACCCTCCAGCACTGAACAGTTTCATAGTGTAAGTGACCCCAAGTCTCCAGGGACATAGTTGGGACATCGGGAAACTGTGAAATCACATTTCGTCTTCAGCCCTGTTCTCTCAGGCGCGGCTTCTAGGCCCGCAGGGCCGGGGTAGCAAGCCCCCTGCACATGGGGAGGCGCTGGGTGGGGTGGGACAGCGTGGCCAGCAGGGGCGCTCACACGAGGGGCAGGGGAGTCTGAGGGCAGGGGCTGGGGGAGAGGGCGGGAGGGGCTGGGCTGCCCTCCGCTTGTGAGGTGACCAGCAGAGCCTGCACAGCCTCAGCGGCTCCCTGACCCCACTAAGACCCCAGAGCCCAGGTGAGGAGGGTGTGGGGGTCCACACCCGCCCCCTTTCCCCCCCACACAGGAGCACCAGAGGGGTGGCACAGAGCAGGGCAGGTCTCTTCCCCTCTTGTCTCCATCCAGGCAGCTGGCCGCTGCCCCCTGGCCCAGGCCAGGCCCACCCAGAAGCAAGCCGGACCCGTGCAGCCCGTGAATGCACTGGTGGCTCCTCCCAGGGAAGGACCCACGGGGTTCGTGCTCACTGCAGCGGCGAGGAGCGGACTGGCTCTCTCGCAGGCCCTCATCAAGGTCTTCTGGGACTTCGGCCACGGCCACCTGGCTCTCCCACCTTCTCCTGGTGTCACCATGCTGAGAGGGGAACTTGTGGCCAGATGACCTGCAGGCACCCACATTGCCACCCTCAGAATCATCAGGTCGGGGGGAGCAGCTCCCAGGGAACACCTGGCTCTTGGGGACAGAGCCGTGTGGGGATGGAGGGCACAGGGAGGCTGCACCCCAACCACACCTCTCTGGACCCTCCAGCACACTGATCAGGATTCGCAGTCCAGGACCCTTCTCCTCTTCTTAGGTCTCTCCTGGGAGGGTGACACTCCCTGGTGGCCCTGAGAACCCCATTGCTGCACAGGCCACCCCGCGGCCCCCGTTCCCATGTCCCACAGCCTCGGCCCTTCCTGCTGTGCCCAGTGTCCCGTCTCCTGCCCAGTGCACTGCCTTGCCCCGCCTCAGGGTCCCCAGGTCCTTCCGTAGACACTAGTGCTTCCTGTGAGCTGCTCCTGTCCCCAGGGCCCTTGAGCCGGTGCTTCGAGGCCAACACCGTGTTTCACACAAGAATCCTACTTTTCTTTCTCTCTCTCTTTTTTTTTCCACATAATACATTTATTATGTCAATTGAATCATCATCCTGAGATCACTTGGGATTAACTGACAATGAAGCCGCTCAGCAGCGACAGATCATCCTGGAATCCTCAGCAGCAGGGCTTTGCCGTTCCCCCCAAATAATATTTGTCTGGTAAAAATAGCTCCTCTCAGGCTGAGAGCGAAGCGTGCGTGCAGAGCTCCGTTCGGGGTGCCGGGTCCCCAGGCACCAGCAGGCGGGGTGCTCCTGGCCCTGGCTCTGCCCTCACTCCCGCTGTGGCTCTGTGAGCAGGCATGCGTGTCAGAACCCGCGCCTGCTGCGTGGTGGGGTGCTTTTCCTGATGTCACTGCTGGCCTCATCCCCGCCCCCGGGGCTTCTTCTACTCTGACATTAACATTGTGCACATGATACCACGTCAGACAGTGTCGCCTCTCTGCTTTCCTAGGACCGTCGTTGGCATGCAATAGGGCTTTTGACTTCGCTTTTTGCCATGTTGGGAGCCAGGGTATTGCGCGTGGCCCGTGTGGGGTCTGCAGTCCGCGCCTGTGCCCACAGCCCTGCTGATGGCACGGTCGCTTTCGGTGCACCTGGCCCCGGCTCTGCCCTCGCACACGCTGCGGCTCACTCATCCACGGTGGGCCAGACGCCCCTCAGATGACATAAGGAATTTGCTTTGATAAACAAAATTTTCTATAATTTACTATTGTGACTTTTTTTAACCAGGGATCAAACTCTGGACCTTGTACTTGCCAAGCAGGCACGTAAGTCACTGCACTACCTCCCCAACCGGACGAACAAATTTAGAAAAACCAAGAGGAAGAGGAAGGCAGCGGGCAGGCAGCAGGAACAGTGAAGCTGGCGCACTGAAGGGATGAGCCTGCTGCGCTCCTGCTCTGTGTTGGAGCAAACGGAAGCCCAGAGAGCTTGGGTCACCTGTCTGAGGCTGAGGGGGAGAATCTTATCGGGGCTACAGCGCCGCCAAAGAGCCTCAAGCTGCGCCCCGCCATCCGCCATCCGGCATGTTTCCTCCCTTTGAGAGCTGTGAGTGGGCGGGGAGCAATGGGCTGCTAGACCCAGGGGGCCAGGACTCGCCCCGCCCCCTTTCCACGGGGACAGAGCTGCCTGCCCGGAGGGTGGAGCAGCCGCCCTGGGGAGGAAGAGCTCCCCGGCTCCAGTCTCCTTCCCAGAAAGCCTGAGGATGCCCTGAGGTTGGCCCAGTGAGCTTTGCCTGAGCTCCACAAACTCCGCGACACTCCTGAACGAATCTGAGGTCTGCGCAGCGAGTCCATCAGGAAGCCTGTAACAGAGGCGGGAAGAAAGGTGGTCTCCCTGGCGCTGCCTCGGCCTCATGGGCGCTCGCCGACCTCTGCAAATGAGCTCTCTTGCGGAGAAGACTCAGCTTCTGAAAGTGCTTTCGGCACCTGGGGAGAGAGCTGGCACCGCAGCCGCTGTGAGGAAGTTTGCAGAATTCCAGGGCCAGGAGCGGAGCCCTGACGGCGCTGGAGGCGCACGACATTTCCTCAGGACCGACTAGAGAGCCCCAGAGCGGCCACTCTGCAGGGTGTCTGTTCACCATCCTGCAAAAGCCTGCTGCTTGTATTGAAAGGCAGGAAGCCTCCATGGGAAGCCAGGCCCCAGCTCCAGCAGGAGCAGGAAGACTGCAGCCCGGCGTCTCTTGGTAGTGCTGGAAGTGCTGCAGCAAGTCAGCATCTCCTGGGGGAGGCCGTGGAGGTGGGGACCAAGCTTCAGTCCTCATAATCCCAGGGGCCAGGTGGGGGAAGGGGGCCAGTGCGCAGGAGACCATCCGTGCATGCGCATGTGTGCGTGGTCTGCCTCAGCCCTGCAAAGCCCTCTGAGCAGAAGAGGAAGGTTGCCCAGGAAGGTGCAGGCAGCCCAGGGGTGCAGGCTCACACCCCAGTTCCCACCGCTCCTAGACAGCCCCGTGCCCCCTCTGCAGCCCCCACCCTGCATGGGACCCCTGCCTCATCAGCAAACCACACTTCTGTCTGCCACAGGCACTCACAGAGGCTCCCCCCCACTCACCTTGCCCTTCTACCCAGTCCTGCACCCCAGGTCAGGGGTGCCCATGGGTTTCCAGGGCGGCCCCCCAGCCAGCTTCTCCTGCTCCTCTCACTGGCCTTGTGTCTTTCCAGAGAGCACCTGGCCTCAGGACCTGACCCTCCCCATCCTCTGCCTGGGGTGCAGGGCCCTTCTTCACGGCCGTCTCCTGAGATGCACCCCACACTCAGGAAGGGCACCACTGTCTCCACCAGGATGCCACACGGCAGGCAATGCTGGCTCAGGTTGTGGCCTGGCTACCCTGGGCCACCCGGTGGCTGGAGGACTCCTGCTGAGCCTGGTCCCTATAGGGACAGGTGTGTGAGTCCCTGAAGGCACGCTGTGGCCTCAAGTTCTGTGACTCCCACGATGTGGGAGGGTGAGAGCCTGGCTCGCTGCTCTGGCTCTGGGTGGCCCCTCCTCCACCCACTGTGCAGCAGAAGCCAAGCCCTGGCCTCTGTCTTTCCTGGGACAGGGAGGGGACCTTTCCTCTGCCAGAGAGATGTGACTGTGCCGTGGGGGGCTTAGGGGAACCCAGGATGTCTCCTGCCCTGCCCTGCTCCTATCCCAGCACACAACTCCAGGAGACACCCTGTGAAGTCCTGGTCTCTCCCCATCCCCCCATCACTTCCCCACCTTTCCTCATTGGTTCACAGATTATTTTCTTCATTCATCATTCCAGTGATTCACCCATCCATTGACACTTTGCTTTGTTCCATGGTCCATTGATTGATTGAGTGATTGATTGATTCATTCATTCATTCACTGATTAACTTACTGGTTCACTGGTCCACCCCCCCCCCATTGATTCATTCATAGACCCAGCTGTTCTTTAGCTCACTGGCTAACTTATTGGCTCATTCATTTGTGGGCTTCTCCCTCCTCCATCCATTGGTCCTTAGTTCTCTCATTCCTGGACTCATTGGTGGATCCAGGAATCACTACCAGCCACTCTGTGCAGAGCCTCAGCAGGGCTGGCCCCATTCCCTCTATGGGTCATCCAGCCCAGAGCGAGGCACATGGCTGGCACCTGTCTTGGTGCTGGCTGGGCATAGGCTAATTCTGGAGCTCGCCGACACCCCACAGAAGCGTCGCTGTCCCCTCCATGGGGCTCCCCTGCTCCCACCCAGGGCTTGTCCCCTTCATCTCTCCATGCCCTGGACCCTGATGTCCTCAGAGAGCTGCTCCTGGAGCCCACTGCCCTGGCTGTCACCTCTCCTGCACAGTGCCACTTCCTCTGAGCCCTTAACTGGCTCGGCCACTGTACGGGTCCAACACCCTGGCCTGTGACCATGGGCAGACACATCTTTGAGGCACAGCTTCCTCCCAGAGAAAATGGGGACAGATAAACTCCTGTTTCCGAAAGGGGAGGGGAAGAGGACCCCCAGGGACATCTTGAGGGCGGGGCAGCTAATGAGTCCTTGGCACGACACACAGTCACCACCTGTCCTGGGGCCAGGGCCAGCGTGGTTCTCTGCCCTCACCATCCGGAGCTTGTGGACAAGGCCCGCCGCTGCCAGGGAGAGCGGCTGCTGTGTGGCCCCAGGGCACCAACTGCCCGCCTTCTCCTTGTCCCTTCTGCAGCAGGGTGGGCAGCTCCCCTGGCTGGGCCCGGGAGCAGAGGCCCTGGGAGTGAGGCTTCTCTGGTCCTGGGGCAGAGTGGCCTCCGCAGCCAGGGTGAGGACCAGCCAGCCGCACTGTGCTGTTACTGACGACTCCGGAGAAAGGACAGCCGCGTGCAGCACGCAGTCCTTTTACATCCTGGCATTAAAAACAAGTTCGAAAAATGTAATTTGGGACCAGTGGGGAACTTAGAATCTGGGCTAACATTAGCTCATGACTCAGCTGGGTCGCCATGACAAACCTCCAAGAGGAGATGGGGGCTGGGCCTGAGCTCGCTCCATGCAGCCTGCACACTGGTGGTGGGATGGGCATTCAGAGTGGCCTCTCCCCGGCAGAAGGGCGGCTGTGCAACTGAATCCCACCAACCCAGAGAGCCCCCTCCCTGGCCCTGCTTATCCTCAGAGAGGGCCCTATCCTCCCACTGCACCCCAGACCCCAACGCTGGTCCCCGGGGGAGCATCACCAATACTTACACCCCAGCACAAGCCGTGTCCGTGTCAAATTTCCTGGATGGGGCAATGCCTCAAGGGACTGAAATTAAATTCCTTAGGGAAGGCCTGGGAGGGGTGTCCTGGCTGGATCAGAGAGACAGACAGCTGCGCAGCCCAGATGGGCCCCGCCCAGGTGGGGTAAGGGGTGAACGAGTGCTGCCTGAACAGCTGTGTCCCCTGGGTGGGGATGTTGCTCCTGAGGAGGTGACAGGGGGAGAAGCCGGCCTTGGTAATATGGCTGATCACATCACAGCAGGCGGTGCGGGCAGGTCTCACAGGCCAGACATCCAGGGCAGTGAGGGAGCAGGACCCTCAGGAGCAGCTTCTCCAGGGAGGTGGGAAAGGCTGGTGTCATCCTGGATCCATTAGTACAGCACAGCTCGGGGACACAGCTGAAGGGCCCTGGGACCCTTGCTGCAGCCCTTCAGGCCACTCTGGCCCTGGTCAGTGGTTCCTGGGGACTCAGGCACAAAATGGACCTGTGTGGTGTCTCAGAGGTGTGTGTGTTTGGTCAACGCAATGCTGTCACACAGAGGGGACAGGTGCACAGTGCCTGCTACTGCCCCGGGCAGGAACTCCCCAACCTCAGAGGAGCCGCCACCCCTTCTCCTCCCACCCCTTGACCTCCTCTTGAGCAGCCCCTCCCTGCTGCTCTGTGGCTGCTGCTCCCCGAGGTCCAGGCAGTGGTCTTGTGGTCCTGCATGCGACACAGCAGAGGGGCAGAGTGTCCCCACCCTGTCAGAGCAGTGTTCTTCCCACAATGACATCGAGGACCTCGATGACACCCTTGGGTCTGTACTCGGTGAGGGCGCCCCCAGGGTGAGGTCCCCACCTCCCCGCTGGGTGACGGGGTGCAGCTCGGAGCCACATGAGGGCCACTTCGTCGCGCGACCACATGCCACGCTGTGCACCCCTGCTTGGTGTGCCCCTCTGCTGTGGGTCTCATCTTGGCCGTTTGAGCCCAGGCCAGAGGAACCACAGCAGCCTCAAGGGACGGTGCCCCAGGGCTGGGTACAGGGACCTTCCTCTCCGAGCCTTGCACATTCCCAGTCTCTGTTTGGGGTCAAGCCAGAGACAAGACCCCAGGGAGCCTGAGGATGTCACAGTTCTGAGGAAGAGCCTGGCACCCAGAGGCTTCTATCCACACTGGGAGCCTGGCTAGGACCCTGCAGCCCAGCCTTTGACCTCCTGTGGTGAGCTCGGGGACCGTCCTGCCTCTGCGCTCCAAGTCTCGGATCACCCTCCAGAGCCAGCGGGGGCCTCGTGGCCAAGCCCTGAACCAGCTGGAGGGGAGTGGCCTTGCTGCCCATGCCAGGCCTCACTTGCAGAGAGCTCACCTCACTGCTGAGGGAGGACTGTGCAGGCCTCACTTGCAGAGAGCTCACCTCACTGCTGAGGGAGGACTGTGCACTCAGACCTTCTGGGTCAGGGCTGAGGCAGTGAGTTAAATGGAAACCAGGAGAGAGCTGTGCACATGCATAGCCAGAGAACGCCATTGCCTGGGGCAGCACGCCAGACCCAGGCAGCACAGACCAGAGGCCCCCCCCCGCTCCTGTGAATCTCCACAGGTGGGGAAACTGAGGCTTAGGGAGCTGGTGCTCCACTCCCTGGACAGGACGGGGAGGGGTAGTTGGGGAGGGGAGTTGGCGTGCTCCTGGCCCGACTTCTTCCAGGGCTGTGACCGTGCCGTGGTCACTTAACCTCCTGAGCCCAGACGTCAGACCACACGCCAACCCCGTCAGGATGGTCTCAGCATCACCAGGGCAGGGCAGGCAGCTCCCTCAGCCTCTGCAGCAGGTCTGGCCCCTCAGCCTGGTCCCCTTCCTTCCATCCTGAGCAGCCTCTGGAAGGGACATGCTGAGAGCGGGGCCCTTGCCCATAAAGAAGACAGGACTTGGGCTCTGGGTTGGGGACATGGAGTCGGCAAGCCCTGAAGCAGGCAGGGTGGAGGAAGAAGGGTGAGACTCACTGTTGAAGGGAGCTGCCTAGACCCCAGCTGCTCCAGAGCCCTTCACGGAGAAAGACCAGGGTGACAGCTGGCAGGACCCGGAGGGCAGGCCTCCGCCCTGCGGCAGCTGGGCCTGGACAGCCCTCATCCGCCCCGGCTTCCTTGTGGAGCTGGGCAGCTGAGGAAGCAGACAGAGGCCCCACAGCCCTGCCTTCTACAGGTTGAGTGAGTCCGGGTCCTCATCGGTCCATGCAGGTGCTGGACATAGACCTTGTCTGTGGGAGGGCGTGCGTCAGCCCTCACTCTATGATTCCCATTTCCCGGAGGAGAAGCGAGGCAAGGACAGTCTGCCAGGCAGGGAGCCGCCAGGTGATGCTCTCACTGGGCCCCACTGCCGTCCAGCCCGGCTCTGGCCTTGCCCTTCTGCCCCATCAAGGTTCCTGGAGGAAAGCGCAGTCTCTCATTCCCTCCCCACTGTGGGCAAGGAGCCCTTTGCCAGCGTGGCAGCTTGCCAGCTGGTGGACACTTTGCTCCTCCCAGCTGAACTGAACTAGCCTGGTGCTGGGTGTGGGAGGCCACCTGAGGAGCGTAAGAGCAGATCTGGAGAAGCCGGTGGAGGCTGTTAGGGAAGCCACTTGGAGGAGCTGGTGGAGCTGGTGGAAGCTGCTGGTTCTCCCGGGCTCTTCTGATGGGGTCCTTGTCACGCTGGCTTTCCTGATGAACTTGGCTGCTTCGTTGGAGGAGGAGCTTGGGACCTCATTGCTGCTGAGGATGGCTGTAGTTCATTTTAGGGGTGCTCTGGTCCTCACCTTGAGCATTGTTTCCTGGCTCCAGCGCAGACCCTCAGCCTGCTAGAACACAGATCCTTCATCCCACTGACACAGATGTTCTTTCTAACTCCACCCTGACCCTTGGGCCTTCCCAGCGCAGCTCTGTGAAACTGGCTGGCATGAGCCATTGTGGTGGGCTCTAGGTCTTCAGCGGGACCCATGCAGGACCTGGCTGCGGGAGCCAGGCCTTCAGCGGGAGTCTTTAGTCTTCAGTGTGTGGACAGATCTCCTGCTCTTATTTTATATGGTTCTTTGGGTGATTCATTATAAAATTATCTTATGATATGTCCTGTACTGTATCGCTCACCTTGCAAAACCCCAGCCATGACAGTCGGCCTCCAGGCGTGGCTCCGACCCTTCAGGGGCTACTGGATGTTAAAGCCATCATAGGGGCTGGAAATCTGTCCATGGGAACACTTCCTTTCGCAGTCTGCTTCAGAGAACAGGTCAGACTGCAGGACTAGGTGTCCTGTCCCCCGGCCTCAGTCCCCTGTGTCCACAGGCAAGCCCATGTGGAGTCACTGCTGGGTCAGAATCCCTATTCAGGTGGAGGCTGGGAACCCTGGTCCCCACAGTCTTTCCCTTCTTTCCAGCCAGCAGGACCTGTGGCTATGCCCACACCCACCTGCCCTGTGAGCATTTCAGAAAGCTGGCCACCTGGCTGCGGCAGCTGGCCCTGCCTGCTGAGGCAATGCCCTCTGTTGCCTAGTCTGAGGTCCCCTCGCCCCTCAGGGAGCCAGCAAGGGTGACTTTTTCCCAGCCTCACACGGTCATCCTTGCAGCAGGGAACCCAGACTGCCCTGCAGGGACAGTGAGGGACTGGGTTCTGCAGGGTGCCACTGTCCTCACTCACACATGGCCCGGTGAAGGTCCCATGGGTCCTGCCCCATGCTTGGAGCTGCAGGCTGACACCAGGTGGGGCTGGACAGATAGGACACAGGCGGTGCTGCTCGGGGCCAGGCTGCGGATGCTGGGCAGGTGGAAAAGTGGGGACCCATCCCTATGCAGGGCAGGAAGGAGCAGGGATGGGCAGGGCCGAGACCCAGTCTGGCCATAGCTTTATGTGGAGCCGCCATGTGTCCAGCGGGGGTGGACTGCTAGAGGCTTCCCCCTAGATGTCACATCCCCTGGGAGGGACAGCCTGTGCCCAGCCGCCCTGACCCCACCCGCAGGTCACTGTGGGGTCAGCACAGCCAGGGCCACCACCCTTGGCAGGCCATCTGATATGGGCTGTCACTGTCTCCTACCAGGAGGAGACACCATCGATCGCTCTCCTGTTAACTGAGGAAGACCGAGGATGTGTCGGCCCGAGACCTGTGCAGAAGGGCTGTAAGCCAGTGATCCATCTCCTCCGTGGAGAGCTGGTTAACATCATCATGGGTCCAGCACTGCAGGTGCCACACAGGGAAGGCCAGCCTCAGCCACGGGAGGGACAGAGGGGGCTGTGCTGCCTCAGCGTGGCCTCCCCTCCACCCGCTTCCCCCAGGGATCTGTCCCAGTGCAAAGAGGAAGGTGTCACCTGCCGACCTCCCCAGGCGGGGGTGTGGTCCTGACCCCACCCCCCTGTGCCTTCACCTCAGGGCCTGTGGTGGGGGCTGCAAAAGCCCTGGGTGGCTCTCTGGGGTCCCTGCTTGAGCTGTGGGAAGGTCACCAAGGGAAGAGGTTTCTAGTTAGAAACGCTCCTGTGCTGCCTCTTCCCTCCTGGCTGGGCCAGTGTAGCCTTTTTCCTGGCCCCTGGTACAGGCCTACCCATGCCCAGCCTCATTAGAGCATCTCCCCCTCTTCCTGTCAAACTCCTACTCACCCGTCAACACCCACCTGGTCAACCCCAGCAGGCCTGTCACTTGGAGGACACAGAGCTGGCTACATAGGTCCTGGAGCCCCAGGGACACCCAAGGGACACACAGCCCTCCTGGTCTCCTACTGGTGCAGGGGAGAAATAGACAGGGCCTGGGAAAGGTTCCTGACCCTGTGGCTACAGCTCTGGGCAGCTCCAGGAGCTCTGCCTTCAGCCAGGCCAAACAGGAGGCATGATTCTTCATGTGCAATGCAGGACGGACAGCACCCTCCTGGCCGAGGTCTGGGTGGGCAGACAGTAAACTCCTGGCCGAGATCTGGGTGGTGGACAGCACCCTCCTGGGCTGAGGTCTGGGCCGCAGGGCATGCCTGCAGCTCCCTGGGAGGGGCCCTCCTTGCTCCCCAGCTGCTGCAGTCCCGGGTGCCCTCCAATCTCTGCTATGGCACAGATGTAGCCTCCAGCCTTGGAGCAGCTCAAGGCCCACCCTTGACCTGGGGCAAAGGGGCTACATTGACAGTGGGGCGTCTCTCCAGGCAGACAGTTGGAGACATGCCACGGAGGCCTGGACTCTGCTCTTCATCAGGAGCGGCCATTGGGCGGGAGGTGTCCTTGATGTCCTCATGGGGCTCCCTGGCTTCCCTGGGCAGAAGGACGCCCCGCCATGCCTCAGTGTCTGCCCCCCACCACAGCACTTGGTGTCGTGGGGCAGCTCTGGCTCCCACCAGGGACAGCAAGCATTCCTTTCCCTCCCTGACCCACTGGCCAGTTTGTCTGAGCCCCGCTCAGCTCTGGGAGTCCCTGAGTCTAGAGCCAGCTTGGCAGGTTGAACCAAGTCCCCCACATCTATGCATCCTGGGGACCCATATAGACATGCCCTTCTGCAGGTGCAAGTGGTCAGGTGTCCCGAGGCCCCGTCTGGGTAGGCGGGGCAGGCCCTCATCCCAACACAGCTGCGCCTTTGCAAGATGAACGGTGACATGGGGACACTCGGAGAAGGTTGCGTGACAGCCAGGTCCTTTCATCCCAGGGTGCCTTGGGCTCTGATCTTTTGGGCCAGGGCCCCAAGGGCATCTGAACAGGCTTGTCTGTCCCTGGGGGGCAGCAGTCACCCCTCACGCTGGAGAGGTGCTGTCTGAAGGCGAGTGTTACTTGATACACTGTGTCAATTTGGCTGAATGCGCTCCCGCAGTTCTCAGCTGGGGGCGGGCCTGCAGGAGGGCAGGGCCCAGGAATTGAGGAGGGCTTCCTGCGACCCTGCCCCACTTCCTGCCGCCCTGCCTGGCTTCTGAGCAGAAATCCCAGCCTTCGGAGGAGCTTGATCTTGGCAGCCGCGCCACTTTGGAAGAGCTACTTTGGAAGAGCTACGATAGCCATAGAGTGCCGGTCTTGGCAGTCAGCGCAGAGGGAAGAGGCCTGATGGGCGCGCAGCGGCC
>NDGN011451948.1:0-11081 GCA_002564285.1 Tympanoctomys barrerae
GAAGCATATGACAAAAAATGGGCCTCCAATATTATAGTAGAACATACATAGAAATAAACTCAAATGTATCATGGATCTAAACATAAAGATACAACCAAAAAACTTTAGGAGAAAGCATAACAAAATTATGCTTGCAACTCTGATGTAGGTAAGTTTCTTAGCAAGGCATATGCAATGCAACATAAAAGAAAAACCATTAAAATGTATTTCATTTATAATTAAAACTTTTGCTCCATGCAAAATGTTAGAGAAACACCATTGACAAATGTACTATTATACAGTGGGAGAAAAATCAATGCTGTGGGACTGTTATGATACGATGCAGCCACTTTGGGAAACAGTTGAATAAAATCAACATAGACTTAAAGGATGATGAAGTTTTGCTTTTATGCACTTACTGAAGATAAGTAAAAATACACCTGGACAAATACCTATATGCAAATGATCACGGCAAACTTATGCATAATGGAAATATTTTAATCAAAAGTTGGAAACAACCAAACTAAATTGCCAACAAAAATGAATGGATAGGAAATATATGGCATCTTTATGCTATGGATGAATTTATTAATGAACAGTAAAATGGAACTGATGACATGTACAACAGCATACCTGGATTGCAAACTGTGATTGTAAAACAAGGTGAACAGCAAAAAATAAACCTGGCTTTTAGTGATAGAAGAAAAATGGAGATTGCCTTCAGTTGGAGGGTGTAGTGCTGGCTGCCAAAGGCCACAGAGAGCTTTGTGTGTGACAGAAACAGCCCACGATTCAGTGGTGGTTTGACTTCCTAAGCATATATCTATAAAAGTGCACTGAAATACAAGCATACATTTTAACCAGCATTATTTTCTATGACTACAGTACGGTGACATTTTTCAGGTGAAAATATGGTTTCACCAATCATGAAGACTTTTATAAAATGTTCATTAGGCTCCTGTCACAGTTCATGGCTGCGGTGGGCACAAAGGATGAAGGATGACTTAGAGTCAATGTCCAATTCAAACTCTAAGACCTCCCATTGCAAGAGACTCATAAAGACAGCCCCATACAAGCATCTATGGCTTTTCATAGCTAGAACCAAGATGAAAGGATAAAGAACAAAGGAGGGGTGACTATGCATGAATGCACCTGGGGACAGGGGAAGACCAGGGGCAGGGCTGTAACACAGCTGACCCGAGGGCCAATCTAAGTAATAAATTTGACTATGGGGAGAATAAGGGCTGGAAAGTTCATTAGTCAAGGCAATATATTTTTATCTACTTTACTTGCTGGCCCTGAAGGCTTTCTTTTAAGCTCTTACCACGGGCTCCAGGAGTTTTGGGGCTGCTGACTCCAGATTTCCCTCCCATTCGTGTCTCCATCCCATACACTCCTCTGGCCAATGCCCCCACAGGTTCTCAATATAATTTGTGCTGCTTTTAATATATATTTTCCTCCTACCTAAGAAAAGTGAGATGAATATTTATAATGCTAAGTAGGACAATACTCTTGCCACTTTATTTCAGAGTTTATTTCAGACATGGATTTCAGGAGGTGCAGTTTGAGAAGGTGACTTTGTAGATACTTGGTTGGGCTGTACTGGTCCTACATGAATTAGTTCAGAACAACCATTATTTTTAAGAGGAGTGATATTCCTTACTACCAATAGCTCTTAATTAGTATTTAGAAACTTCTAAAAGAAACACAACAGACATTTTTCCCCTCTCCTTTTCATTTTTGTCTGTGTGTAAAGAATTCTAAGACCTGGTATATACAGGATGCTAGAAAGATTATTACTTAATGAGAACATAAAAGCTCATTAGTTATTGTAGCACAATGCAGCTATAATTGTAAAAGCTTAATCCGTGTTGGTATTTGTCATGAAAATTAATATGAGAGCTATTTTGGTTTCTGAAGATCACAAAAATACATAAATAATAAGTGAATGGAAAAGGAAAAATTAACTCTGTAATTATTAAAGGTTTTTTTCTTATAAAAACATTTCTATTCCTTTTTAAGTTTTTACTATTCAAAATTCCATTACAACCTCATTAAATCAAAATACTTAATTAAATGCCTCAAACATTTGACCTGACAAATTTTCAGAAAGAGATTTTAAGATGATGTTAATAAATAAAACCCAACTCAAAAAATCTAGGGCACACCAGTACTCTTGCTATGAAATCAATTTTTCTTATATATTCATTGTGCTATAATTGCATAGTACAAGATACAGAGATCATTTGGGAATTAAAACAGAGAAACAGATTAATAAATACATACATTTTGTTCAAATACGTGATTCATTTAACCTTTAAATTCTACTTATGCATTTAATATTTTTCTGAGCACTACTATGAAACAGGATATGTTCAAGGTTCTAGGAGTACAGTAACAAACAAGAAAGTTCTCCCTTTTATACTACTGACAGGAGACAGGCATTCCAACAAAGAGTGGCTCTTTGGTTGAAAAAGCTTACACCTTTGTCTGCTTTGAAAGCTGTTTTAGGCACTGAACGTGCTTTACTTGCACACACTTCCTTAATTTCCAGTGATTCCACTACAACCAGATAAGAATGATCAGGTTACTGTGGGAGTCTGGGAGAAAGAATTTAAGAAAACAATAAAAAAATTCATGGTGCTGCACCCACTGATTTACGCAAGGAGAGGATGCCTGCTCCACAACACCGGGCAGCTGAGCCCTTGCCATCCAAACTACAAAGTTCGACCTGTGATTCAACCACATTGCAAAGCCTGAAACACAATATGCCTATGACAGCATTTGTCGAAGTGAAATTCAGTAAACAGAAACAATTTTCACACGTAAGAAAGAAGTACGAAAGCATAACTGATGGAGAAAATACGAAGACATGGACATGTAGCACTTTATCTTCTGAGGTTCTGTACCTCTGGTAGTTAGAGGCCCCGGTTAGTCCTGAAAAGGTCTAAAGCAACTGAACTGAAAGCTAACTCTAACTATCCCTAAGCATAACAACCCTAAGCCCAAGCCCAAATTAACCCTAACAGCTATTTATTGATTCTGGTAAAGTTTAAAGCAACTAACTATAACCCTTAGATTAACCATATCTTCACTACTGTTAATTTGGATGAAGTTTAAAGCAACTAACTCTAATCCTAAACCTAACTTGTTTCAACTTTGACAAAGTCTATAGCAATCAATCCTAACCCTAACTCTGTTTGTAAACCTAACTAATCCCAATTCCATCCAAAAATTAAACCTAACTAGTGTTAATTCTGACATTTAAAGCAACCAAGCCTAACCTTAAACAACCCTAACAGTAACTCTAAATGAAACTAGCATTGATTCTGATGAAGTTTAAAACAACTAACTTAAACAATAACTATGAACCAAACACCAAACATAACCCCAGTCCTAAACTTAGCTTGTGGCAATTCTGAAAAAAGTTACAGTAATTCACACTAGCAAAAATACTAACACTAACTCTAAGGGGTGTTACTTCTCACAAAATTTAAAGCAACTGATACTGATTGTAACTAAAATATTTACTGTAGCTAATGCTGACAAAATATAAAGCATTCACCCTAACCCTAACCTTAATACTAACAATTGCTGGTGTTAGTTCTGACAAAGTTGAAAGCAATCCACCCTAACATTAACCCTAAGTCAAATAACTGTGTCCCAATACATGGGTACCTGTAATCCAACACTATTTCTAATCTTAACACTAATTCTAATTCTAATAACCATACCTGGTATTGGTACTGGCATTCCAACCCTAACCCTAGTATCTGCATTACATATTCAGAACCTAATCCTAACCCTAATACTCAGACCTCAATACTGGGGTATTTGTACTCCAAAACTATCCCTATCAGAACCCTAAACATAATTCTAGCCAAAGCTCTAACAATAAATCCCTCACCCCAATACTCAGATAATTTGTATTGCAACACTNTCCCTAACTCCAACCTAAACCTAATACTAGCAAACCAATACTGAGGTAATTATGCCCCACACAGTCCCTAACTCTAACTCCAGCCCTACCATTCAGCTACTGTCTTATTACTTTGTCCTCAACATTTAGCTCTATTAGATGTCAATGATTTTCTAGCAAGGATGAAATAGTTTTATCTACTCTGTTATGGTTTGTGTCTAGATGTCCCCCAATAGGTTCATGTAATCGGGGCGGCTTCTAGAGTTTGTGATTGACTCATGATCCAATGCTGGGATTATAGCTGCAAGCGCTACACTTGCCCCGGGGCAGATAGTCTGAATACAATGTAGCAGAGAAAAGCTTGATAGCAGCCCTGGCAGTTTGTCCTTCTTTAGCTTTTTGCTGTGTTCCACCACCATGAACTGCTGCCCTCTTCGATGTATCACTCTGCCTTGGAGCCACCTGAGCATGGACTGAAACCTCTACTAACTGTGAGATAAATAAACCTGTTGTTTCTTAATTTTGGGCGTTGGGTATTTTGTCCCATCAGTGAGAGAAAAGTAACTGAGACACACTCTATACCATTCTTGAGATACTTAGATAAATAAGAAAACGTGGAAAGAGTTAAAAAAAATAATTTTTGGTCTCCCAGGGCTTTTGTTGTCACAGAATCAGAATCTTAGAAACTGGTAAGAACAAATAAGGATCAAAAAGTCCAAGACACTTACTTGAGTTGTAGGATTAGTAATAATGATTTCCCAGAGGAGGTGATGCCTACATTCTGATAAGCCAAAGAAAAGAAAAAGTGTGTGTGTGTGTTAAATTTAGTTAGATAAAACAAGGAGGAAAACAACCAGCCAGAGTAGGGCAGAGGCCAAACAGCATCCCATGTTCAGAGAGTTGGAGTGACTGTTCTTTAAAAGCAGGCCAGCAGTTCTGTTTCAGGAATGAGAAACAATTCTGAGGCAGAGCACAGCATGAGAGTTCCAGTGTAATGATGATTGGGCTGAAGACTCCAGTTTGACCTGTGGGAGTTGTAATCTCAGTTTTCTTATCCAGAAGTGAGATGCTCAAGACCTCTTCTGTGGAATCAGCGGGGGCAGGCAACACCTGGGTGGTACAGCCTCCCACATAAATAGAATTACTTATCCAGGCTAGCACTTATTTTATTTAGTATTCTTTATAAACTGCTGATTTACATCTATAAATTTTTAAGTTAATTTCTGTTAAGTCAATTTTCTGAAGATTTTAAATGTATCTAAGATGTGAAAAAATCAAGAATATAGTTGTAAGCTATAAAGAAAAGCACATGCAATTCTTTTCAAGAAATAACAGACTTTAACAAAGCTGAAATTTAACATGAGGAGTTCAATAATGCAATTCGGTTGTAACAGTCCAGAGCCACATTCACTACAGACCTCATTCAGTTTTAATTGTCTTTATTCTGCTCCTCATGCTTTGTCTACCTAGGTGCTTCTCTCTGTGTTTCACTTTGTTTTGCAAATATTGTGTATGGCTTTTTCTAATTTCTCCTTCCCAATTTGACAGGCATGTACTTTCTGATTTGTTTGCATTTTTCTCTTCAGGTTTGCTTTTCCATTTCTATTTATAGTATGACTTCCTTTTGATACTATTAAGCCTTAATTTTCTCTTTCACCTTTTTTATTTTCAATAAAGAATAAAATGAAACCAAGAAGCATTAGTATTTTACACTACACAATAATGACTACACGTGTAATGAGTAGAATGAAATACTTATGATGTATTTATTATTATCTGTCCAAGTAAAATCAGATCACCAGAATTTTAAGAGTTCATTGAGAATACAGAATATAGTTTATGAACTGAAAAAGCTCCAATTGAAGAACAGATAAGATGTCGATTCTGTAACACATACAGTATAATTCATAGAGCACAGAGGAGCCCAAAAGCCCATGGTTTTTTTTTTTCATGATTGGCTGCTATATGTAGCTTTTTAAGGCAAACAACTGTTTAAACTGATTTATCTATAGCTGACTAGCTTAATTTCTATACTTATAAGAACAAGAAAAAAATAAGATTTTATTATGTATGGATACAAATTATCTATGATGAATGTGATCATTATGCGTATCTAAACTTTCAATAAAACTAATTATAAAAAAAGAAAAGTAGTGTTTTGTTCAGGACTAGAGTTTTTAAAATTACCTAAGCAGCTAGCTCTGGGGTTTCTAAACTATGGCCTCCAGTTTTATTTATTTTTAAGATGTCTATAAGACACATGTCTACATATTATTCCATCTTGACAAGGTCTTTAGCCAGACTTCATATTTTATTTTATTTTTGTTGACCTTTTTAGTAATTTTTAATTTGCTTAAAAGTAAAATATATATGGTATTTTAATTTTGTGAACACTATTTTATTTTCTCCATATTTCATATTTTTAGCTGAAAGTTGACTACTGTTTGAACAATTAAAGAAAACAAGAAAAATGCTGGCAGTTCTGGGGACTGGAATAACAAGAACTTCGGTTATTTTTATTTAATTGATTCAGCTTTGTGCAAATAAGATTTATTTCTACATAGTTGGAATAAGATGGGACTTTGGGGGAATACATTGGTTCATAAAAATGAAAATAAATATTCAACATTTTCATGCTCTTTTTTTCTGAGGAAGTTCAGTGTAATTTTCTTTTTTTTAAGAAAAAAAAATGCTTGCTTTCAAACAAGTTCACTTTTCCAATGGGACAGAAATTTTATATCCCTTCTAAATGCTCTGAAACAAAGAAAGAAAATTGTAAAGAAATTTATTGATCCTGAAACAATATCACATAGTTTTGTGTTACTGCTTTTAATAAGGATTATAGCTCTCACCTTTGCCAATGGAGAAGGCCTCAGTAATTGTCACTGAGCTTACCACCCTCTTTCCTGGCAGGGCCATAAAATCCTTCTCAATCTACAAGATTTGCTCTCAGCAACTATACTTGAGTTTTTATTTTATATGTTTTGTTTATAACTTACAGATTTTTTTTTAAAACATAGAGATGGGGAAGTTTTAGTGGAATCTTGTGCTCAGGGGAGGAATCTCTTCCATAAAATCCCTGTCAATTCAAGAATGCAATGAATTGTCATCTGAAGAATTAATGGTATCATGGAAATGCTCATGTACCAGCTGGCTTTCGATGAGCTAAAGAGTTACAAGACAAATGCCAAAAGCAAAGAACAGACTTCTGAGCTCTTACCATATGCTAAGATTAATGTGCTACCCTCTGAAAGAATTATTACTGCACAATATTAGTGACAAGGTCTGAAATTTGATGAATTCTCCGACTTCTGCTAGGAGATATGGCTAGGTAGTAACTTAGCCAACTGCAAGTCCAGGTACTCTAAATTAGAGATCCAAAGACAATCTTTCTTTAATCGCAACCAACCAGCCCCAAATCTATCCTTTGGAGCCAATCAGAAGTTGTTCAATTCTGCTTCTTAACTAGCTATATAATGAGTACTAATTGAGCACCTCCCAGGTGTTAGTATTAATTTCAAGTGTTCTGTTTTCCTGCCTTCGCATACTTTCTGGTGAGGCAGAGAAGCAGCAGCGTAGAGCCCTGAAATGTAGAGTGTCTGGAGTTATGTCTTGCTTCTGTTTATCATTTCTGTTCTTTTGGGACATGCAGAATGGTCCTATTAAACATGACAATTTGTAGGATGCAGTGATTTAAATTCTCTTTACCATAGCAATGTTCCTCACTGTTAGATGTACCCTTCAAGTGTCCTCTACTCTCGCAGCCAAGGTGCTGGAAGCCATTTTGCATCCACAATTTCCTGTTGCAGGGCATTGGGAGAGTGGTTAGGCTCTTCTGGTTTGACTGAGGCACTGGGCAGACTACAGCACCCTCTAGTGGTCAGAGTTAAACGTGAAACCTGTATTACGTGGTAAATGTCAATGCTCTACAGACAAAATTTATTCAGGAGGTTGATACTGCAAACTTCAAATAAC
This sequence comes from Tympanoctomys barrerae, assembly GCA_002564285.1. Lineage (NCBI taxonomy): Eukaryota > Metazoa > Chordata > Mammalia > Rodentia > Octodontidae > Tympanoctomys > Tympanoctomys barrerae. Next base: position 7,874 of record NDGN011451948.1, read on the forward strand.
CAGGAACAATTTACAGTCTTACTTGACCACTTACTGTTCACCTTAGTAACTAATGAGAATTACTTCACCAGGGAAGGATTCCAGCAATGTCTTGAAATTGATCCAAAGCATGCTTGAGAAAGTACAGCTTTTTCTGTTGGTTTGCTTGTTTCCTTAATAATTCAAATTCCCTTTGTGGTTCTTAATGTAAAATTTCCATTTTAATATTAATAAAGCTGCAGGAATAAGTTCTGTTCTCACAGACAAGAAGCTATATGCCTAAGTACATAGTCTTGTGCCAGGCAAAACAGATGCACAATTGAATCTCAAGGCAACTGAAAACAATTAAGTGAATCAGTGAAATGTGTTGGGTAACATGTTTCTGGACTTGAGAATTTTTCACCTGTTGCTTAAAATCATGCATAATGTTACGTGGAATTAGACATGTTTATGGTCTACTGTGTCCTGCTTTTTTAGTATCTAGGATCACATATGCTGAGGCGAAGTCCTCAGAACATGAAGAAGACGGAAGAAAAGACAAGGTATTGGGAGGGAAACTGACATTATAGGGGTGGTGCGTTGGCCAGTCTATCCTGATGCCTGTCCAAGTACCCGTCCCTATATAATCATACATACACTTGAGGAAAAAAATTGAGAAGAAAAAAAATGTTTTCAGATGCTTTTATTCAATGATCAGCCCAGCCAACCTTCTGGTAACCTTAAGGGATTTTGGAACCTTGGTTCTCAGCAAGGCCCAGACTTTCTGATAAGGACAGGAGTCTGGCGCTTCCTGTAGAAGAAATTTGAAAAACATGGTCAACTTAAATTTTACTGGCCAAAAGGTAATGATTCATTCTCATTTTTCTGTGTTCCATTCATTTGTTTATTCATTTGCTTATACATCAAATATCAGATTATCACTATGACATTTACTAGGGCTATAGAAGAAAGGGGGAAAAAATCTCTGCTTGCTGAGTTTATAGGTCTAATAGGAAGTGTTACAATGAAGCCCTGGAATTAATCTGAAGTCCTTTGTTGTATCATTTATTCCTGTTGTTACTCCCCTAGCTAACAGGTTTCTATCTTAGTCATTCTGGGCAATTGGTTGCCATTTCCACTTTGAAGACCATGGATCCGAAGTCTTGCAAAAGGAAATCCTGTGTCCACCTCAAGTGGTTCCTCTAGTTCTAAGCATCTTCTCTAGAAAACAAAATCCTTTCTGCTCTCCCCTTCCTACTTTAAAGTTCTGTAAGCTAAATGTCCCTAAATCTTGGAAGGGTTCTTAATAAGACTGTATGCAGATCTTTCATCTTGTCTAACTATCCTTTCCTTAAAAATACTAGCTTACATACATTTGTCTATTTCTTTGTTCCTGGAGAATATCTGTCATACATTTTATGGACCTCATTGATTCATTTTTAAGTGAACTTGGTTTTCTTGTCTCATAATCATTAAGTACTCATGCTACCAATTTCCAAATCAGTCACATAGTAGGCATAAACACCAAAGCAGACTTTCACTTATTTTTCATAGCAATGTAGTTTACTGCAGTTCAGTATGTTCAATATCCATTTCTTGTTACTTGAAATTAAACTAAAAGTTAAGTGATAGTAAAAGTTTCCTAGTTTACCTATCACATTTAAGTGCTAATGGCTAGTGAGTTGTGGGGAGTGCATTACATAGCAGAGCTATAAAGCCTGCCTGTCATTACAGAAAGTTGTTAGACCTTGCTCATGTATAGAAAAGAGTTTGGCAATATACATGCCCCTAGAAGATGTATGAGAAACAGAAGTCTGAAAAACCCAAGAATCCTTATTAATAATTGCTTCCAGAGACAATGATTGAAGAGATGACTGCTTGCACGGGAATGTTTGGTATTATCTACTAATCTCAAAACCTGATAATTAGGGTAACAGCCTGGTTGTGGTTACTATGCAAAGTGTTTGTTTGAAAATTTTAATGAATGATATAAATGAAAGTGTGATAGTTCATCAAGAACTACAATGTATGCAAGACCTGTCATATTTGTTTCCCAACCTAAGTTTTCTTACCTGAGAAAGATGGGTACAGATGTACATTTTATGGTAGTGTTCCTCCAAAATTTATATATGTTTGAAAGAATTAGAGAGACCAAGCTGGAACTGACAGGTTTCAAATGCCAAAGGCATAGGTAGGTGCCCTAGTCCTCTGTTCATACTGTCCTACTGTTTCACTCTAAGTATTGTGCCATTTTATCCAGGTACTTGAAAATTTTCCAAGTCTCAAAGCTTTTCTGTTGTTTTCTCTTCCTCTTGGAAAGAACTATGATGTTTGATGTTAATGTCAACAGTATAGGTCATGAGAAAATTAGCAAATAGTTTCAGATTCCGTTTAAAAATTCTTATTGTTGAAACAGATTCACCACAAAACAATATACCTAATGTCTGGGGCTTAAAACTTGAGATTGTATCTTGCCCTAGAGACTAATCTTTTACCCAACCTTGCTAAACTCTGAGTATTTTCTGAGATGGTTTAAAACAGTCTGAGAAGAAGATTTATGCTTAAGGAAGGGAATTCATGCTGGGCAATAACAGAACTTGCAAAAGCGTTTGAACTCAAGTCAAGATCTTTCATTTCAGGTCAACCCCAGGATAACTAAATGTTTTCTAGGTCACTTGTGGAATATATTTGATTTGCTTTCATACTTTCACATGCTTATTGAACCTGGAATATTCTTTTTAGATGCTACCGAAAGTTAGAGCCTTGCTTATCAAGTGTTCTTTCCTGAAACCTTTCTTAACTCTTGACTCCTTTCCATTTCTTTCTACTCCTGAAGCACTTACCCCTTATTTGCTCGCATTTGCCACAAGAAGTTATCTTACATGTGCTCATAACCTATTTTCGCTTAGTTATAAGCAGGAAGGAAACAGAGACAACTAACATAAAGCTTGGCACATGGTAAGCAGATGTGTTGGGCAAAATAGTAAATGTGTGGCATGTTTGTTTCTCTGATTGCCTTGAGATTAATTATGTTCACTTACTTACGGCCAGTTTAAAAAATGGAAATTCATTGTTACAGAAGCACATTTTTGGTTATACAAATCTAAAAAATTTATATCTCCATACTAAAAGGCCTAGGAAGACAAAAATCACCAGCCAGGCTTGGTGGCACACACTTTTAATCCCAATACCCTGGAAGGCTGAGGAAAGCTGATCACGAATTTGCTGATAGTACTTGGAACTTAATGTT
>NDGN011451949.1:0-43577 GCA_002564285.1 Tympanoctomys barrerae
AAGGAAGAAAAAAGAAAGAAAGAAAGAGGTCAATTTGGAAACAATGATCAACCTTAGTCTTCTTAAAGGTGCCCCATTGTGGGGCATCTTCAGTATTAAGTGCTTTTGATAAAGCCTTAATGTTTTGTCCCTTATGCTCTTATATATTGTTGGGTATACGTGTCTTTTGGGAGGAGGGGCTGTTTTCTTGTGGGTTTTTGGTGTTGTAGGCAGCGTATTGCTACATAATCTCGATTCACTTAACCAGGCTGTCTCCAAACTCACAATCTTTTTGCCTCAGCCTCCTGAGGGCTGGGATTACAGATACGTGCCACTATACCTGGCATTTTTAGCTGCATAATTTGCATTTAAGACTTTATTTTCACAATTAGTTGAAAATCATAGAACACAACTATGTGTTCATGTTAGACTTCTGCCACCTACATAAAAATAACATTTGTAACATTGAATTTAAATGTGTCAAAAAAATCTTTACCAGAAGTAAATTGGGTTTCTTTATATAACTAAAAGTTTTACAATGGTAAGGATTGTAAAATGAGACATCCTAATTTTAATCAAGATTAGGGTTGTAAATATTTTTAGGAAGAGGAGCTTTATATGTGTATTATGAACTGTTGCTAAGTAGAATTTTCCAAAAGGAAACCCAGAAATTCCATAGTAAATGACAGTGTTGCATAAATAAACTGCTGTTTTCTAAATGGATAAAGTTACTTGACTATAATGAATGATATTTTAAAAGAAATACTCCATTATTCCATGTGGATTATTGAATTTTTATTTGCATACATATACAATATTCTTATATTTATATGTTTTACCATTTCGCTTATTATTACATCATATGTTCAATTCTGACGTCTGAATCTTTGCCCAGTTTTGCTTTTTACATCACTTTTTCTCTTTAAAAAGTGCTTCTAGACTACCTTTCTGGTTTGCCTTTGCAGCCTCTCATCTGTTAACCTGTTCTCTTGGGCAGGCTGTCAATAACCCAGTTTCGTTCAATTTTCTTGTATATATTTTAACTTCTTATAATTGAGGCCTGTAATTACAGATTAGAGGGGTTTCTTACTTTATATTTTTCCTTCTTTCTAATGCCAAATACTGTATCTGAATGGATCTCTGAAATGTGAGCTGCCCTTCTGCCTTTTTCATTTAGTATTAACAGTTTTCCATTGTAGCCATGCTCAAAAAATGCATCAACTGTCCTCCTACATATTATTATTAGTTGTTCTGAAACTCAGTGTTGTTTTGCTGTAACTACCTGACATCTTCACTCTCTTCGCACTCCTGTATCATGATCTGCTCTTTATTTTCCTTCATCTCATACAAAATAAACTCAAGCTCTTTGGTACCCACATTTCTCTGTATCTTTCACATGGAATTACTACACAACAACTGATAACTCTGTCATATCTCCTAGGCACGGAACACTTGCCTTTGTGTGAATCTTTCTTACTTACTTCATGTCCATTTTATGAAGAAAATAAAGGCAGGAGGGCTTTATATCTTAGATGTAACAGCTGTGCATATGTGAATCTATGCAACATATATTTAACTCTTCAGATAAAAATATTATACATTATGCTAAATGAAGGTCAAATTATGGATAGATGCAAATATGTTAACTAGAATAAATGTGTATTTTATGAATGTCTTATTATTTACTAGAATGCTTTTGTTAGAATTCAGAATAAAATAGAAAGCCTTAACTTATTCAAGAGTTAACCATATAAGATTTTCCAACTTGTTTGTTCCTATTACTAATTTTTCTCAAATTGCTGTTCTCTCTTCCCCCAATAGCAAAAAGCAATATTTTTAAATGAAAATATTTAAATTGTGCAATACTATTTTAAGTGCTATTTTTGCCTTTCAGCAGTATTTTCACAAGAAATTAGTGACACCTGATTAAGTACACACGTTCTGCCTGCCAAAAATAAGCCATAAGGTTAATGAATTGTGTACAAAATACAATCAGTTAAACTCTTCCTTAAAATATGCCTTTATTAAAATATCTATGATTAAGTATGAGCCACCTTCTCATCATATTTATATTCAAAAGAAATATAAAGAAAAATGCAAAAAAAACATGACTTTTATACTCAAAAATGGTTTAGCAAATAAGACTTAACACAAGTTACTTAAATTGTATCTATTGATTTGCCTAACAAATGGCTATGGATTGTCCTGAAATTTAATCTGGAATATTATCTAAAATTAAAAATGTTGTGTTTTTGTATAAAATACAGGATACAAAGCAGGGAAGTTTTCTTACCAATGAATTAGTACACAAATACTTTACATTGACAGGAAACATCAATGTGGCTTTTATTAGATGAGTTATTTTCAATATGAGTCTCACAGATCTCTGCCTCAAAATCATCCATGAAACATTTTTAAAGTACAGTTTTCAAAGAAAAATTTGAACCCTCTCTGGAGATGAAGACTGGAACACTGATATTTAAGATAAGATTACTTCAGGTAAACCAAATACATACTAAAATATGGGTCAAATGTCTTACTAAAATAATGCCTATCATGTAATGGTTCTAAGCCAACTCTAGCTAATGACAACAGGGACGTTGCGTCATTCATTGCTTTAGCTTTGGGCTTCTGTTCTCTCATGCATTAATTAACAAGTAGGAATATGTAATCTCTTACTCCCTTCCAGCTCAACAATTGTTGATTTAGCATTTTGAAGACTGTCAAGATGGGAAAACTAGGTAATACAAAACAGGTTTCATAAAAGTCATGGAGAAAAAAAACCACTATAGAACTTTGCCTTAAAAAGTTCCTTTTGGGGGATGAGGAGATAGGTTGGCAGTTTAAGCATCTGCCTGGCAAAGCACAAGGACCAGGGTTCACTCTCCTGTAACACATGGCAGCCCTGAGCCTCGCTGGTCACCAAAACTGGGCATGGGGGTGCACACCTGTAATCCCAGTGCTGGGGATGCTGAGACAGGAGGATCACTATGAGTCTGAATTGCATTAGTGAGACATTGTACCAAATAAATAAAGGATTTTAAAAAATAGGCAGAAGAAAAAAATGTTTCTATTTTGTTATTCTTAGGAGCCACATACCTCATCCCTCTGAGAAATCCAAAGTGAGCAGTGCAGTTCACACACACAGACACATAAAAGCACATACACACATGCATGAACACACTCCATTTGCCTGACTTAAGCTATGTAATGACAAAGTGTCATAAAAATCAACTTAAAGAAAGACTACCGTTAAAGAAAAGAAAAATGTGAAAAAAATGCAAATGTTAGAGTATAATTTTTTAATTCACAAAAGATAAAGCCTTAAATAGACATAAACTAAGCTTTCCTTATAGGCTTTTATATAAAGAATATAGGCCTCTCTTCATTTAATTTACAAAGGTTGTCCTGTTCTTCATTTTCACATTTCTTTGCATGTATGTTTGCTAAGAAATTTATAGTTCTTCTTTGGGATTAAAAATTGGCTTTGTTTTATATCAGGTTTATATTTCTTTGTCAATAATTGCTAGTGTGGGAAACTGGAAAAACATGGTGGGATATAAGATAGTAAGAACGTTCTCAGTTAATTAATTGGTTCAGCAATCCAGTTCACCCATCACTGCTACCTTGATTTCATTTAGGTTAGCTTTCTTTGTGAAACTGCTATTCAGGAGCTAAGAGCCTGATTTCGGCTTCTGAGGTTTTGGCATCCTTAGTTCACTTCATCAGCCCGACCTAATGTCCCCTTCATCTTCACACTATCATCCCAGCCCGGGTAGACTCATCTCTGATGATAACCTGGTCAGAAAGATTTTTGATGCACCAAATCATCTGATAGGATTAGTGTATTCATACACTACTGTTTCATTCAGCTACCAGGACCAATAGTTGTTACATAATCAGTATAGCAGCTGTTTTTTTCCATTCTGGGTAGAAATTTGGAGGAATGAAGTTGATTAAATAAGCAATGATCTTCTTTCTGGTGTGAAGTATGCTATTTTCCATTATTTCTGAATTCAAAGTAGAAAGAACAGAAAGTGGAAGACATTTTGACCATCTATACCAGTTCGTTTAGATTGGAAAGTTGCCTTCTCAGATTTCCACTTGCATCACTAGCTGAGAATCACACCTGACAGGTGTGACAGGACTGTTTCTAGCTGCAAAGGAAGCTCGGAGGGGATGCACTCATTCATTCACTATATAAGCACTGTTTGCAGGAGATGAACATGATGAAATGGGATGGCCTAGTCTTTCAACACCATCATGAACATTGTCATTCCTTCAGATTAGTACATTTGATGCAATCTTATATATCTATATTGTGCTATTATGAGTTAAATTGTTTAGGGTGTAATCTTTTTCCGAACAATGGTTTGTGTTCCCAATTTGTATACCTCACAGAGTTTAGCCTAAAGTGAGCTCTTAAAAATATATTTCAAGCACATTCTTAGCTGTGTAGGGGCAATATAAGAAGGCTATGTTCTGGACTTTCTAAAACATAGAATTTAGAGCCGGGTAGATATCTCAGTAGAAGAAGCACCTGCCTGGCATGCACAGGGTCCTGAGTTCAACCCCTGGTAGCAAAAAAAAAAAGTAGAATTTGAGTCATTGACCTCTTATTTATTTATTTACTTATTTGGTACAGGGTACAGGGTCTCACTGTGCAGCTCGGACTCATAATAATCTTCCCGTTTTCAGCCTCCCCAGTGCTGGGATTAAGGTTTGTACCACCATGCTGGTCTCCATGGGCCTCTCAGTGTGTGTAGGGGTGGAGCCAGTGCACTGGAGATGGAGCCCCAACCCAACGCTTGCATAAGCAGGTGTTTAGTCTGCTAAGGTATCTCACCAGCTCTAATCTCCCATTTATTAGATATCTCATAGTTACTGAGTTGTCATACAACATCTCTGCAATTAGTTTCCTTTTCTGTATTATTGACATTAATAAAACACTTTGTTAAGTTTGCTTGCAGCAGAGACATGAAAAAATATGTAAAAAGCATGTTGTAAACAATTAACTGCTAGCCTGAAAGAAATGAACTTCAGTCTTAATATAACATTTCTAAAATTCTGGGACAAAATAAACTAAGTCACAGGCTTGCAGGAATCCATGGAGTTTGTTCTCCTACTATCACTTGACATTTCCTTTCTAGTGGTACAACTAAACTAGGAAAGAGACAGCAACTACAACTAATAGGGTACTACATTCAATTTTTTAGGCTTTTGTTACTAATTCTATAGTTACTAAGATTAACTTGTTATTTGTTCTGATATTATTGTAGCAACAAACACCATAGAAGATGTGTCACTTAAAAGAAAGTAGAACTCCAGAAATACAGTTTAATAAGTTGCATTCAATGGGGAAAATGGAATACAGAAACTAACAAATTTACAATCATATGTGGGCAATAGCACTCAAGCTAACTTGGCATTCTGATATAGATAACTCTATACAGAAAGGAGACTACACCATATGTATAATTGGATGATACTGCCATTCTTGCTCTAGCTCTTTTACTGTGCTATAACTTTATTTACTGTGCTACTTGTAAAGGCTGGACTTGATCTTGCATCTCAGAAAAATGAATATTACCTAAGTAGAGATATCAGTGATTAGGGATAATAGAAATAGATGAATTTTAATTCAGCATTCAATCCATAGCTTTTTCCTTCAGAAATACATCTCAGAATCCTGTGAAATCAGACATGGATGGTCTGTGGTAAAAGCTTGGTGTGTATCAGTATCATTTGGTGTGTATTTTCTTCATTTACAAAAATGAACAAAATTTTATAAGATCACTTATATTTTAGTCTTTCAAGGAACACAGCCTTTCATCTAATTAAAGAATTCAAGGAAAGATGTCAGCATTGTTTATCACAAATATTTTCTGAAAACATTTAATTTTCAAGAATAATTCAAAAAATCCATAAGTAATCAAATCAACTTAAAAGTCTTATAAAATTCTTTAATGGAATGAAAATTCACTCAGATAATTGTGCAAGTAAATGGAATACACACACACACACACACACACACACACACCATATTTCCTGTCTTAGTAACTGAACTAAGTTTCCTATGCTTCAGCTTTTATTTGTTTTGACATATGTATCAATGGCTTTATTCAACAGAACCTCATTTCTCATGGAATACCTGCTGTGGACCAAACATCTCTCCATCGTTCCTTTTCCTTGTGGTAGCAGAAAGGCCAAAAGCATCTAGGGTTCTTTAATCTCATGGCATCCCATTTCAGCATGGGTTGCTATAATCATTGTGACAGGGGAAGAATGCACTGGAGAGTAGGGTACTGACAGTGTAATGTGCAAATGCAGATTCTACCTGTGCCTAGAACAAGTCAACTCTATTTCTAACTTCAAAAGGGTAGGAAGGCACCATTCAAAGATAAATGAATGTCTGAAATCTAATACAACTTGTAATGGGAATACAAATGCCAACACTTTGTGATTTAAATATGTGACTTGCTTTGATAAATCCCTAGCTCACAAAGGGGATTTCAAAATTTATGTCTCACTTGAGATCCACTTGTTTACCATAGGATCTAGATGTGTTCAAATTAGACATCAAACATATGTGTTATTTCTTCATATCAATGTTTAAAATTTACCTCACATTTCCAAATAATTAATAAATCGTCTGATCTTAAAAGTTTAACTACAATAAAATGTCTTTTCTAAGAAATGATATTAAAAAGTAAAACCTAAAGTTGTTGATAAGTTAAACACATTACGTTTCTACCATCAGAAATACGTTTAGAAAGGAAAGCAATAGAAAAGTTGTTTAGATGTTGGAAGTTTAGTGTCTGTGTAATTAGGTTAAGTGTTTCTAGGAACTTAAAATATATCTTTTCACTGGAAATTCAATATGATTTCAGTGATATCTCATTAAAAATACCTGTATATAAATAATGGAAAGGCATTTATATTAGTTTCTCAGTGCTTGGTCAAAATACGTGATAGCCACAAATTAAAAAAGGCAAGATTTATTTTATCTCATCCTTTATAGACACTTCAGCCCACAGTCAGCTGCATCCAAGGCAGGGCCACATGGTGCAGGAGAATCGCAGAGGAAAAATAGCTGGTGGCGTGGCAAGCAGCAAGAAGCTCAACTTCTTCTCTCTCCTTTTATTATATCCAGGCTGCAAGCCTATTGGTTGAGGCCACTCACACCTAGTGTGGACCTTCACTCTTTGGTGCAATCATTATCCACACTCAGAACTCTTTTAAACCAACAAGTGGAGTAATCCAATATCACACACCCATAGCCCTGTCATTCCCCTAAGTATCACCTATGAGTACAAGGTGCTTTGGTGGGGGAATCTAATATAACCTACAAAAAGCATTTAGTGCCATACTAACCCAAATTGTAACCCTATTCTCTATTAATAATTATAGATTGTTACATTAAAAGTCCTACAAGTTTAGAGGTAATGTAACAGAAGTATAATTATTGATTATATAGATCCTCATTGTTAGCATCTCTTTAACATGTAGTCATTTAATTCAGTGTTCCCAAACTCTGCCATTTCCACGAGAGCTTTCAAGTGTATTGTAGTTGTAGTTGTTTCGTAGACAATAGGTGTCTTTTATGAGTATGGCTGGAATTGATCCACAGTAAATTTTCTATAACTCAGGGAAACTGCCATTTGTACCTTTTTTAAAAAACAATTTTATTGAGAAATAAATAGCCATGAGACAGTTTCAGAACCGATTACTAGCACAGTTTCAATAATAAATATCTTTTAAAAGGCTGGAAAAATGTAGTCTAGTTGTGGTCCCAAGAAGCAAAAGAAATGCATTTTGATGAGCCTGAAGCAATTACTAGTACTCCAACTTATGCTCATGTAACAATAGACAAGTTCCTTAAACTCTCAGACATAGTTGTAGAAAACAAAATAACAATAATTGATGATAATAATAGCCCTATTGGATTGAGTAAACATAATAGGGATGATGCAGTTAAAGGTATTGTGCAATGTTTATTTTTTAAAACAATAGTATTCCTTGCTACTATTTTTAAAAATATGCATACACACAACTTGCTCACTATTTTCAATCTGGTTTAGGAGAAACACATTACAAAATGGCAAGAAGTTCACAGGAATATGTGATGAATGACAAAATATCTCACAGCAGATGAAGATCACTGTGAAAAAGGATTCAACTAAGAAGGTATTTGTAGAAACATGAGAACATGAGTTAGGCCCTCTATGATTCAGATAGAGAATTTAACATTTGATATGTGGTAGTAAGAATGCCAGGTCCTGGCGCCAGGGAGATGGCTCAGTCAAATAAGCACTTTCTTGGCAAGTGCAAGAGCCTGAATTCAATTCCCAGTTCTGCCAAAAAGAAAAAAAAAATAATAATAATACCAGGTCCGGTGAGACAGCTCAGTGGACTAAGTGCTGCTTAGGCAAGCTCAGAGTCCAGGGTTCAATCTCCAGCCACGTGCCATGCTGGCTCCACCCCCAGAAGCACTGAGCCTACCACCAAGACTGGGCTTAGTGGCATGTGCCTGTAATCCCAGTGTTGGAGAGGCTGAAAACAGGAGGATCACTATGAGTCCCGGCTGCATAGTGAGACCCTGTACCATGTATGAAATACATTTTTAAAAAGTACCTAGTTTGTCTTTTTATACTAGAAACTTATTTTTCTGACCTGGGATTTTTGGTGTACATTATGGAAATAGAGTGTAGGAAGCAGCAAATCAACTACTCCAGATTAACTGAAGGTAATGAAGTGCAGGGTGAGAGATGGAATGACTTCCTGATAAACTATTACTTGTGACTTTGTTGTGTTTTTTAACTCGCTTTGGAAGTTTTGAAAATTAGGGCAATGAAGGAAGAAATAGGACCTTAAATGAGTCTACAATTTTGTGCACATTCAAATGCTAAAGGAGATTACAGCTTTAGAATTAATTGGGAGGGTTTGTTCAACAGTTGTCAGTTAGTCCTGGAGGCTCTAAAATACCAAATGCAAGCAGTAAAACAAATTGATCCAGCTAGAAAGGCAGCAAGTCATAAGGCAGGTGACAGTGCCTAGTTCTGGCTTGCATCTGCATATCAAAGCAATGAGGAGCTCCTGTACAAAAACTCCACATCAAAATACAGGTGCTGCATTTGCTTTTCCAAGGAGTCATGAATCAAGCATTGAGTCTGGTGTGTGCTGTGCTCTGGTAGCAAAGAAATACCAACATCTCAGTAACTTAGCACAATGAAGAGAGTAAGTAGACTATGGATGGTCAGGAACCCATTCCCGATTGTCACTCCAAGAGTTCCAGCAAACCAGAAGCTCTAGGAACTTGGGATGCTGCCAACTCAATACAGAAACTCCGTGGGCACTTTGTTAGCAAAAAGAGAGGACTGCTCTAAATTGTCTTGGAACAAACTGACATGTGTCACTGCCATTTGGCCCCTCACTGTTAAGCTGTTGTGGCTAAAATAATAATAAAAAGCTGGCAGCTGTGAACATTTAACATTCCTTCAGGAACTGGATATCACTCAAACACTGGATTTCCATAAGGAGTGATTTCAAAAAGAAGCATAGCAGCTTACATTTGGGCAATAAAATTGCAATCTACTTAACTTAGGTGTATAGTACAAACCTGAATTAGAAAAATCTTTAAGATGAGAAGCTGATCTCTTCAGGACAAATCCCTGGAGAGAAAGCTGCTCACATCTCACATTACTTAGATTTGAATGAAATCATTTACAGGAACTTTGCATTTTGCTCAGCATCATGGGGTATAGAAAGAGTATTAAAATAATCTTCTCTTAAATTTATAATATTGTGGCTGAAAACTAACTTATATTCAGAAATAACTATAAATCAATTCAATGGGAACTAATGTGCTGCAATGATGTAAAGAAAAACACTAAAAATAAGTAGATATAAAACACAGGATGTACAGATAGCAGAGAAATAGATGGACTTCCACTGGGTGACATAAGGGAAGTTGGGTTGTAAATCTGAGAGGGCAGTGGGAAAGACCAATAATGTTTTGGCACAAGACATGCAATAAGTGCCGTGACCCTACAAATAGGAATAACTGTGATATGCTGCCATGAAAATCCTATTTGAGGTCTTCCAATTCCTTTCTTAAGAATATTTTCCAATTTTTAGGGAAAACAGTTTATAGAAAGTGGCCTGTGACAGTATGTTTCATTTCTATCTGCTCTCTTCTCTTTCTCTTTCTTTTCCCACTCATGATTCTATACTACTGGGTAGATCTATGAACAATAATTTACTATTTTTTTGTGGATCTGGGGGTTAAACTCAGGCCCTTGCATTTGGCAGGCAAGTGCTTATTCTACTGAGCTATCTCCCTAGCCCCTTACCATTCTCTTCTGTAAATCAGGACTAAAAATTTCCAGTACATTTTTCAACAAGAGAAGCTCTATCTCACAAATACTAATAAGCATCATGTAGGATATAGGTAGGAACAAGGTGAAGAGATTTGGACATAAATACAAGACAGAATTTATGAGCACATTATAGTCAGTTTAGAGATTTCGCAATGAATATAAAGCAGAGAGCAAGGTGTCATTGGTATTTGAGATGCTTAGGAACTTGACCTTAAAAAGAATAAAGGGGAGTCTTCTGAACAGAAGACTGTCTCTAAACTGACTCCTAAAGAAAAAAGACTTGGGCATGTGAATACATTAGGAGACCACTGAGCCTAAAGAAATGTGTAAGTAGAGACTCCAAGATGATAAGGAGACTGGGTGTGGTGGTGTGAGCCTGTAATCCCAGCTCTTGGGAGGCTATAAACAGATGGATCACTATGAATATGAGTCTGATCTAGTAGTGAGACCCTGAACACCTTGTAGACACTTCCCTAAAAATACAAAAAAGAGAGCGAGAGAGAGAGAGAGAGAGAGAGAGAGAGAGAGAGAGAGAGAGATGATAAGGGCATCAAAGAGACTGCTGAAAATCAATTTTCCAGAAATTCAGTATTACTAGTCTGCAAATATGAATGAGGTAGGAGAAGTAGTCAGGAGCATGCCATCCAAAAGCATCTTCTGCTAACTCAAGCAACTTGAAGTTTATAGAGTAAAAAGTTAATGCTGTCATCATTTTTAGAAAGCAGCCACTTCCATCCTTAAATACTACACTGTGAACCATCAGAGGTAAGCATAAATTTTTGAATTTTCCTGAGGAAGAGGCAATATCAAAAACTTGCAGAGGAGCAGAGAACCAAATTGTTCTTTGTGTTTCCATCTGCCCTGAAATGCCTCTTACAATTCGCATTAGTTTATTACATCAACTTCTACCACCAGGCAATTATCCCCATTTTCTCTGAATATGAATTCCTGAGGGTATAGCAGGCCTTGAGATCCCAGCCAATATTTGAATCATGCACCTCTGACGGACAGCAGTGCACCATATTTCAAAAAGATATGAATCCTGGCAGGCTCAGATTGAGACATATTACTTGCAAATGTAAATAAACACAAAGATATGTTTTTCTACTTTTTGACAGGAAGGAATATTTGATTCATACATTTAATATGTTTTTCCTCTTTTGCAGAGGTACAAACTCAGGGAATGTAGCTATTCATCACACAGAGAAATTTCAGAAATAAGTTTCTCATAAATAGGCATTGAGAGCAGAGGGTAAAAGGCAAACAAACTAAATAGAACTTATAAAAGGGGAAATTTAGCTGTGTTGACAATGCTAAGTACGTTAGTTTGGAGGAGAACTAGGACTGAAATGGAGAAGTAGAGGTCTTGATCTTATTTCAGTGGAGCATTTCCTGGGTAATGGAAGCAAACACTCTTGCCATTTCTAAGAAACATTTATAAAGCATCCCCAGGTTTGACTACAATGCTGAATTGGAGCTGGGCCAGGCATTACCAGGACCAAGAGTCTTTTCCTGGTACCCACAAAGACCAATTTGCATGGACAATATAGTCTAGATTATTCTGTGGGAACCTGATTATAAAATGCTCTTCACTGTTATTTCCCCCAAAACAACTTTGCTATATAATTTCCATTCTGTTGCAAGCTATTTTCTCATATCTACAAGTGGAGATTAACAAAATCTTGCTGAAATGAAGCATTTTGAAATTTGGTTTGGAAAACAGAGAATAAAACTGGTAAAGTATGTGCATAGCTCACATGAGCCGAAATCTCTTGCTGGAACCCAAGGAAAGCTCATAGTATACTGGTGAGTTTTTTTATTGCATAAGGTAACAGTATCAGTGTTATTACAGTATCTGTATTTTAAGCAACTTCACCTTAAAAAGCAAAATATGTACATGTTCTGTTTTCTAAATGAATCTATTTTCTTTGACTTATTGTGTATCTTCTGTAATAGTTGGGTTTTTTTTTATATATACTGGGTAAGATTGAACATAAAACTAAAGATTAGGAAGATGCTAAAAGATTAAGTTGCAATTATTATTTAGCTCAAATGAGTTATATACCAGGGGCCGGGGAGATGGTGCAGTAGAATAAGTGCTTCCCTGGTAAGTACAAGGGCCTAAATTCAATCTCCAGTTCCACAAAAAAAAAAAAAAAGAAAGAAAGAAAGAAAAAAAAGAAAAAAAAAGTTATATTCCAATCTCCACATTTTAAAGATAGAAGTATTTTCTTCACTATTTATTTATTTATTTTAAATTTTTTGTATTTTAGGAAAGGGTCTACAGGGCATTCAGTGTCTCACTACTAGATCAGACTCATAGTGATCCACCTGTTTACAGCCTCCCAAGACCTGGGATTACAGGTGTACGCTACCACACCCAGTCTCATTTGCTGTCTCAGCATGCCTTAGGGGCGAGGACAGCACCGCAGGCCCAGGGATCAAACCCCAGCCCCTGTGCCTTCTTCCAGGTTCCTTAATCTGCTGAGCTATTTGGCTGGCCCTCAATATATTCTTTCTTTAGAAAGATATACTCTAGGGGCATCAATTATATTAATATGGGTCTCTCTACATATGGATCCTTTGGAAAGCTCTATAATAGAAATATTTTTAGAGAATTTTTTACTGCACAATACACCATGAGATAATGACAATTAAGGTATGTTGCACATGAGAGGTTCTATATTTGTTTTATCATCAGGAATTATTTTTAAGTTTAAAAATGTGCAATGGAATTTGTAAGGTATCCTTAAAGAGTTCATATTTAGTAGACATTAACTAGGAACTACATAGCCTGAGAACCGGTCTAGATCTTCTCTATATATATTATATGAGTCCATTATTCTTGCTTCTCTGGGAGCTCAAAAGAATCAAGAATTTTGTTAGTCAAATCAATAAATAATATGATCACTCCCACTAGAGGAAAGGTTGAGTATCCACTGAAAAGAAACTAAATGACATACATTGGATTCTACACTTATTGCATTATATCTAGCTCTGTGAAGATTGTTTTCTTACCTTATATCCAGAACACATGGAATACTGAAATATCATTTTTAGAATACAGTTCACTAGAATTGCTTAAAATGCAAATATTGGGAAATATTTTGGCATTTGTGCTAGGAGGCCAAAATCAGAGCACATGGATTTCCTACTGTTTCAGAATAGATTGTCAACTACCGACATTTTCCAAATGGGTTTCCATTGCTTTTTGCCAGCCTTTTGAAATGAGACTGGAAAGTTGCAAGACAGTAAGGTCCTCTCTGATTGTCAAAAATTCTGCGTGTGAAACAAATTTCCTGTATATTTGACACATATGACTTAATGGCATTCTTAACCATAAAGGAATAATACCTTTTATTTTATAGAGTACAAAATAGTATTAAAACAGAAACATTACAAGGGTTACAGAATTTCATTTAATAAAATAATATGAATTTCTCAGTGTTTCTTGTAATTCATAGCATTGTCATCCAACCAGTTATTCATATTACCAGATAAATGCATGCAAAATTGAAGAAGAAATAAAAGAAGAAATTAAGAAGAGAAAAAGGAGAAACAATTGAAAAAAAGGAGACAAAATAAATTAAGCGCTGTCTGCTTCTTTCCATGGACCAGCAGGAAACGCACAGTACAGTTGTCCAAAGCATTCTCCTTGCATATGTAGAGGTGTCTCTTTCCTCCACTCCCCTTCTGGTCCCCCTCCTCAACTCAGTAACTCTTTCCTTTTGAATAAGTTCTTTCAAAATGGAATAAACTTATTCGAAAGAATGATTCTTAATTGGATAGGAGTACAAGCTGTGCTAGAATGTGGATCACTGATGTGATAAAACTACTTTTTAGTGATCAACTCAAAGTGTGGAGGGTCCGGGAGATGGCTCAATAGAATAAGTGCTTACGTGGCAAGCACAAGACCCTGAGTTCAATCCCCAGTGCTGGAAAAAAAAATGTATGGCCTTCACTTGGAAACCTGGGAACAACTCCTAACACAGCTAAGTGTCTTTCCCCAAATCTCCCTCAGGAAGGAACCTGTGTAATGTCCTCCCACAGCCTGCTTTACAGAGAGTGCAGAAAGGGTCACATAAATTTCTCTTTTTTTTCAGTCACACCTAAAAAAATAAAAGTTTTTAAATTATTTTTCCAACCATGTTGATGGCTAGGGCAGCAATTTGTCTAAGACACACATTTTGACATTTTCCTTGAGGAGAATACTTCAGCCCTGACTTCTTTACAGAGCTTGAAGTTGTGTCTCAATGGCAGGGTAGAAGAAAAGATGAAAAAGAAAAATAGGCAAACACTTTCCCTGTCAATAATATAAACAAAACTGGAAAGACAGTTCCATGGTGAATAAAAACCTTGAATGTAAAGCATATTATATCTGAGAAGTCTCGGATTTCTACAGCAGAATGACATAAATCTCTCTATAATATATCTGCAGCTGATATTATCAGAAGACACAAGGCATTCAAAGAAATAGTAACACAAAAATGAACATTGGAGTATGTCTTCGGTAGTGGCAACTAAGAGAACACTGTTTGTGATATACTTCCCTTCTCTTTTTTACTCCATCTCCAACACAGCATTGAATTAAAATGAAAGAAAGATAAATTATTTTTTTCTTTTCGGTGGAAAATGTCATGGAAATGTCAGAGTTCTTTCTATATGATCGTATCTCTCTTAAAAGGCAATAGCGGCAAGTCATGGAAACAATAACTACAGTAGAAAATATTAATTCCAAGTAAAAGCATCATTTTTCCATGAGACAAGGGCTGGCTCCACAGCTTCAGAGAGGTGCATCAGACTAGAGAAGGACTCAGGATCACTGAACCCCCATGACCGGTCCTTAGGTTCTGACTCATCTAGGTCAGTTATTGGCAGATTCATACACCTCTTTCTGCCCTGCCCTTAGATCACATCCTTAGAGTGCTCTATTCATCCCTAAGCTCCTTCACCAATTACACATGCTTATAATTCCCTTCTTAATATTCAAATTGGTGGGACTGCTGCCTTTGGAAAATGGCATTCATAGATAATACTTGAAGAGAATAGGGCAGTGGTGGAGAACCTATGGCATGCATGCTGCAGCAGTGAAAGGCCTAAAGATTTTCCATCACTGGCACAGAGCACCTTGGCAAATTGTCAAGTCTCTTACTGGCTTTAGGCAGAACTGATCTCATGCCACTTAATAGAATATCTGCTCATTCTTATAGATGCCAGCACCAGTGCCTTAATCTTCAAGTACAACCCAAGAACATCTTACATTAAGCTTGTTATCAGAACATCGCTCTTTACCACAGATCCTGAGATGCTAATTCATTTATTCTTTAGACCAAGATGGTCGGTGGAGTCCTGAAGTTTGGTTTTCATAAATACTCAACACTGAAAATGACTGAGGATAACTTCCCTTATATTGTTAAGAAGATTCTTGCTTGGAGATTTGTAAGCATTCTTGAAATCTAGCAAAATTTGCAGGAGTGGGAATAGAGTTGGGAGAAGCTTAGAAATGGATTCACAGGAGTTTTTTTTTACACAAACAATTGTAAATTATGTATTTATAAATATTGTAACATAAATTTATAAAAGAAATACTAGGTAGAAAATATTTATGCATATTTTTGGTCTTACAGAAATGTTACAAAGATAAATCAGACAATTTTTATATATCCCTCACTAAGATTCTCCCATTAACATCCCTCATTACCATGATACATAGATCAAAACTGAGAAACCAAAACTGACATTGGTTCATTTAGCAATCATTAAACTCCAGACTTCATCAGATTTGATCAGTTCTTCTCTTTTTGCAGAAATTCAAATTAGGTTACCAACAGTGTTCAGTCTTCGTGTCTTCCAGTTTCCACTGGCCTGTAACAGTTACTTGTTCTTACCTTTTATTTTATGATACTGAGGAATACCAGTCAGGTAAGAGATATGAGTTTTATTTAGATAGACTATCAATTTAGTACCTCAGTGAATCTGAGCTACTTATGTAAATAAGATTGTTCTTGTAATTCAGAATGACCAAAACCCATGATGCCAGAGATATCCTTAATAGGAGATTAAGGGAGATGTCATGGAGTATTGTAGATGGCAATATTTGGAGAAAAACAAAAAAGAAAAAGCTTTTCTTATATATAGCCTACTTTGACTAAGGAATTAAATTAATTAACCAATTACGTTGGCAATATGGAAAGGAAAAAAACAGTTATCCCAAGTACCTGTGAACTGGTATTTGGTATGAATTAAAATCATGCATTATAGGCAGTGGTTCAATTCAAAAGCAATTTAAAATCTAGTAGATTAAGCATATTTGCTTAATAGTTTAATGAGAAGTGTTAATATGTTAATATGAGAAGAGTAATTTGCTCTTAAGTGTTTGAGATGGAAGAAGTATTGGGGATGTCAGGTGAGTTCAGGAAAGTGAAATACCATTCAAAGCATGGGAACAAAAGAATATTGGATTAGATTAAGAAGTGCGGAGAGTGTCTCAGAATAATGTACACAAAGGTGATTTGTACAGCTCAGAAAAGTAAATTGAAGCAAAGTTGAACCAAGAGGTCTTAATAGCGAGCTGAGCTAATGATTTGCTCCATAGGCAGGGGCTGGCCTGAGCAGAGTAAGGCTTAGTGAATGCTATGCTCGGGGTTATGTGTTCGGAAGGTGAGTCTATAAGGCTGCTGTAGTGTGGCTGAAGAACTCAGAGACAAAGCCTCAGGGGCCATCTTCAGAGAGAATACTTTAAAAGGAAATAGAGAGTATTAATAAGGGCACTAATTTTTGATAGTCTTTATTTTTTCAATAATTAAAGAGGTAAAATGATTGTGGAAAGTGGGAGTGGAAAAAGACTGAAGCTTCAATAGGCAAAGACATGTTGATGGCTGTGAGAAATGGAACAGGGGCTAGAAAACTAGATGTTAAACACAAAGATCACAGCACTACATTGAGAAATTGATTAAGGGGAGCACATAGGACAATTTAAGAGAACCAGACAGTGTAATTTGTAACTCTAAGTTTTTGAATGTTTAATTTCTAAGGTGAATCTCCTTAACAGGAGGAGATACAATTTTAAGGCTGTAGGTAATGCCTGAAACCACGAGGGATAGAGAATACCACATACAGTGTGTTTTCTTCTTAGACATACAGACCTATAATAAAGTTTGATTTTAAGGCAGGCAAAGATTAAGATAAATAGTAATAATAACTAGTGTAGAATGATTACAAAAATATATTGGATGTTACATAAATGCATTCCATCTCACTCATTTGTTATTTATTTTATTTTGTCAGACGCTTTGCACTAATGAGAGATGGTACAACATCTACATGGTGGGGTAAACTGAGCTCAATGTGTAAGTGCTTTCCATGTATTGTGGCTACAACTTCTAAAATTTGATACACAACCACAAAAATAGCATGACTTTTTTGCTGTTGATCTTCCCCATTCCATGAGTAGAAGGTTAATTCTTATAGATTTTAGCATATGATATTTTTCTTTTCTTAATGTTAAGAACTTTTTTAAGTTAAAAAAGCAAAGCTTCTACTTTCATGTCCACAGCAGAATGGTGTGAGCTTGCATCATGTCACTCAGAATGGTGTACAATTTAAGCTTCATAGATGGTTTACTTCTAGAATTTTTCATTAAGTATTTTCAGATTGTGACTGACCACATGTGTTAATTACTAACCCACCATGGGGGCACTACATCCAACACCCACACATTAAAGGAAGAAAGGATTCACTTGCTTCACAGTTTCAAGATAATTAGTCCATGGTCAGCAAGCTCTGAAGCAGAAACATGGTAGCAGGACATGGAGGATCAAAGCTACCCTGTACGTGGCACCCAGGAAGTAGAACAGTGGTAGAGTGCCAGAGTAGAAGGGGCAGAGGCATACAGACAGTACCCGGGGTCATTCGTGCTGACATAGCCTGACACACCCAAAAGTGTCCTCCACTAATCCCATTGGCAGCTGCTAAGCCAATCAACTTGACATAAAATAACTAAAATCGTGAAACACAAAAAATCATGAATAAAATGAGATCCATAACCAAATCTTAGAGACCATTGTTTCTATGTTCCCCCTCTTCCAGTCTAATTTTAGGAGGGAATAGTAGAACACTTAAGAATTTCATTGTATTTTGTTTGCTTTCTATGTGTGTGCTTATTGTGTAAAAAAATTACTATAGCAAAGTCTGAGTGACATTTTTGAAGAAAGAAAAAATAACCATAAGTAGTGCTATAGTTTGTCAATGAAACATGAAAGGAAGCTCATTTTGCTAAGTAATTTAGGCAGCATTCAATCACAGGATTCAATGCACTTGGTTTTGCAAAGCTGCCTGCCAGGTCAAGTAACTTCTCATTCATTTGATCAGTATCTGCATAGACTAAGGCCTGGCTCAGAGGTCTGACAAAATACCTATTTCAAGAAATTTAATTTTATTACAGTAAATGCATGCAGAGTATTAGACAAGGAACTATAGGAAATAATCTCATTTGCTGTGTTGAATACAATATTGTGCAAATATTTTCCATTAGAGACTCCTTACTCATTACAGTAGCAAGCTTGCTGTTTCTACACAATGTTGAGATAACACACTAATCGCCTGATCCCTGTTGGAAGAGAAAGACCCATCACTACCATCATTTTTAGAAAAGCAAATGTTACTCATATAATAAAAGCAACTAAAACAACAAAAACTCAGAACCAAAGAGTCTGATGTTCTGACAAATCAACAAAACTTGAAAAAAAAATGGTCATGTCCTTTATTGGGTATGCGTGGGGAGATGCACAGCAAGCGATATATTTTTATATAATCACTTTCATGGTTGAAGATTAATCTTTAGCAACATCTATGTTGTGTATAACTAAGAAAAATGCCTCTTTAGCTTCATTCAATTTCTCCCAAGATTTCTTTTCTGGGCATGTACAAATGAATTCAATAGTAGTCCCCAAATGTCATCAAATATCATGAGATCTTTCATGGACTAACTTACTCATCAACTAAGGAGCATTTCCTTCAGCCATTTCTCAAGTGACAGCTTTCTTTTCCCTCACTGTCATGGACATCTCCCATAGAACCATCTTCAATCTCTCAGGGACCACATAAGAGTTTAGTGCTCAAAAATGACATAATTACTAGCAATATCCCAATATATTTTGCACACTAGTTTGTGTTTTATCATGCCAGCTATTGTCTTAGCTTCACTTTAGAAGCTTACATGAAATTTTAATTCAGATAGGCTTTGGGCCAACAAATTCCCTAGATAGCTTTCATTTTAACTGCTCTCAGGCAAGGTACTCCTGGTTGTATTTATCCAGTTGAATTTTTTTGAAAAAAGTTATTACAAATAACTGTGGAACATTTCACTCTTTTGTTTATTATTTAGATATCTTAAGAGGTATCTTAAAACTTTGGTTTTATATGGATATATTTTAAATTTTTGTGATTATAGATCTCTAACATCCTTGCTACCTATCTATGCTAGAGCTTTTTTTTACTACCTATTAATTTGATCATGCTTAAAAAAATTTGAATTGGAGCATGACCAAGGACAGTCATGTTTCACACTCAAATAGACGAGTACTTCTGGATGTTTCTGAGGGAGTCTATTGCCTTTTGAATTTTGTTTCTTGAAGTGAGAACACTTGGACCTTATAGGGTTTGCAGCATTTCCCCTGCAGTGTGAGTGGTCTTATTTATTAATATTCTTGGGATGTAGTTTATATTTAATTATAAACCCAACTAACTGTATGTCCATTTCATTTCTATTAGTTTGTAAAATAAGGTAATATCAAAGTCCTCTCAAAAATCAAGATTTGTTTTAAATTCACAAGTCCCTGATCCAGTCTTCTACAAATTCTTACCCTTTCCAAAACTAAGAAATTGGTGTCAAGAAAGACAGAAACGGTGTATGGCTCAATTTTCTCCGTACAAAATCCAGACCCACTGTCACAACCCACTGATAACTGTCATCAGTTGCAAAAGCCAATTACTTCTCAGTGAGACTGATCAGTGATAGGCACTGGTTCTAAGTGCATGACTAGGACTTGCTTATTAAAACTTCCACATACTTTGCCAGAAGGAAAGATTGGGGAAACTTAAACTCTTGGTTATATTGTTAATTTTCGCTAGAACTGTAGAAGAAATTGAAAAGGCTGTGGAGTCCCTTCAAAATGTATCTTACTAAGCTAAGAACACTGTTTCTTTTCAAGTTTACCAATTAATTAAATGGCTAAGACATACCAAGGACTGTCTCTCCACTCCTGGAAGAGCATGCTTTTAAAGAAGAGCCTTGGGTTTGGAGATTGAATTTATTTCTGGTTCTTATCTGACTTAGTTTTATGACTTGAAGCAAATTTTTCACTTCTCAAACACTTTCTCTCCTTATCTGTAAAGTGAGGAGGTTGGAAAGTTATGATCAAAGCTTCAGGCTCTAACTTTCTATTAATTGGAGGAGGATAGAAAGGAGCTGTACTGACTCGAGAACTGAGCTTACTGAAATCTGCACTATCACTGTAAAGGATAGCTTACAGTAATAGAGACATTTTGAGTATGTTTCAATGAACTCTTCCTCAGAATTTTCAATAATAAATGTCATCGTCAGCTAAAGCTCTCTGGAAGTCTATCTAAGGATACACAGAGATGATAACTGGCATAATTTTCTGGTAAAAATAATTTCCTTCTCAAAATTTTTGTACCTGAGATGATGTTATTTTTATTCTCATTTTAATTTTAGGGCTTTCTCTTTTATTTGAACATTTGGAGTTGCTGTTTGGTTATAGTGAACTTATTTCAAGTTAGAGGCGCATTATATTTTCTCTTGTCCCTCTTCGTAGCATGGTCCTTCATTCTTAAGTAAATGATTTGGGGAGAAAATAATTATGGTCTGTGACTTTAGTTTTTATAAAATGAGTGAATTATCATTTTCTATATTATCATAAAAAATACATGTGACAATATTCTAGATAATAAGTAACATAAGCTTGGAATTCATATCAGCTTCTGTATGTACAAAGTCCAATTACTGATTTTAAATTTCAGTGGAAAATGTTCTAACTAAGGAGACTTTCTGAAAAACTATGATTTTTCTTTCCCTGATGTTTTCTACTGAAGGGGGTCAAAAGGGTGGATAAGGAGCTCAAGAAACAACTGCTTTTTGTGAAGTCCATGATGCCAAACTTCAGGCTTGTTGATTTTAGATTTATGGGTGAAGTTTATTGGGCATGGCTTTAGCTGCCGAAGCTACTGCCTCTCTTCTAGGGTTGACATTAACTACTGCTGCTTTTTTTTGTTTAACTTGCTTAATGTGTTTAGACACTGCTGGGGTCCAAATACTGGAAATCTAGCAACCTGAATTAATCGATCTTGCTCTAACAGGATAGTCCTATAGAAATGGATATTGCCACACCATACTGTGAGCTACTCAACACAAATGGCAGAGAGAACTACACTGGAGATAAACCTAAGTTTGAAAAGGGATTAGAACTCTGTGGCTTAAGACTGCCAAAGGAAGTAGGCTGTGGCAGATCTTGGGTCCCGGGAGGGTTCATTAGAGGGACACTAATTGAGGGTGTCTGGCCTTTTTCCTCTCACCTCTCCTACCTTTTCTGCCTCATTTCTGTTACCCAAAGCTGACAGACAGCCTCACTCTGATATGTTTTTGGTGCTTCAGGATTTGGCCACAGACAATTGAGGAACTGTAAAGGGGATGGCATTTTTGGGAAAAAGATACGCTAATGACTATCTGATCAATTTGGAGGGAAGAAGGCATTTGCTGTTACACACTGACTTCTGCTCATTGGGTCTATTTACTCCTTGGCAATTTATTCCCATCTGGACACAATTCGAAGTGTGAACTTGGGTATTTACAGGTCTCTTTGCTTTTGGCCAAGGTTGTCTTGGACCTGATAATTACAATAGCCAAGGCTTTTTCACACCTTTCTTTTGAAGAATTTTTCATGTGCCATGTTATGTATTGAGGATTGCTTGCCTTGACATGAAGGTGAAAAACAGATTAGCCAGAAAAGGATGCAATATAGACTTGCTAATTTCTAACTTACAATGAAACTTGCATCATTTTTAGCATTTATTTACTTTCTAAATTATGTTATTCTTTGCTATTAAAAGTTGAATCTCATGACCACATTTACAGAAAAGACAGAGATATTAAAGAATAGGCAAGAAAGGTAAAACCATTAAAAAATCAGGAACATGAAGAATATAATGTTTGTCTTCAAATAAAAGTGGCCAGGAATTCAGAATAAGAGTTTTCAATTGCTTTATACTGTTATTTTGAAGTATCTGCATTGTCTTCTCCATGCCAAAAGTTGTCTAGAAGAATGTATACATTCTAGAAACACTTCCTGCTTTCTACTTGAATGTGGATTCTCAATAGCTGAGAGGGATAGAACAATGTGAAGTAATTGGTTCTCAGATTTGAGTGTTTGTCATGGGTACCTGAAAATCCTGTTAAAACACAGAATTCTGTGCTCTGCTCCAAAAGGTTTTCAGTCAAGGACTGGGTCTGCAATCTGCAGATCAACGAGATCCCAAGCAATGTTCACACTCCCAAGATAAGTCAACTATAATTAGAGCAATCTCTAATAGCAGATACAGTAGGATGATGGCTCTAGCCCAATGACCCATTCGGAAGAACAGAGACCTTCCCCTTCGCTTTTATTGATCACTGCCTTTTGTTATGGACATTTTAATATTCCACCACACATAGCAAAAAGGGATCCAGGAAGGATAATTGTGCATTATAGCTCTCTAGTCCCATGCATCCTAGTGTCAAGGACAAGTCTGTATTGCAAGTCCACAAGGGTTTTGTAAAGAACATGCGTCTAGAATACAATGGAGAGGGTTCATTGTCCTTTCTGTAATGCATCCCAGATATTAGTTTCCACTTCTCTCATCTTCTAACCTGTGGCATACAGACCCCACCCCACAAACCAGCTATTGACTTTAGTAAAGTTTTCTTGCCTGTGGCTGTAGTGTAAGAGTTGAGGAGTTTAACTAAAAGGGAAAATGAAAATTGTGCTGCCTGATACTGGAGAGAGAGTTGAGGAAGAACTACTAGAAAACAGTTGGGTATTTTCACCATGTATCTTACGTGCCAAGAAAGGGACCTCCAGACTATGAGGAAATCATCAGCAGAACTTGTCTTTCCTTTGAAAGTCATATCATCCTTTCAGCATAATAAAAAGAGCATTAAGAACTGAATAGTGAAAGCGGATGCATTCTCTTCAAAGATGTGCAGCTGGGAGAGCCTGGAGTACAGCATTTGTATTATCAGGAGATCTTTCTAATTGTTTTATTTCTGCAGGGTGGGGCAAGAGAGACATGGATTATAATTGTCCATTTATTGCTTTCTTTGTTTTATTCTTCTAACATGCAGCAGACAGCCATATTTTCTTGCGTGGTTTAATCTCATTATACGGTTTCTCTGTGACTAAAGCCTTAAATGAACAGTTCGTAATGGGATTACACACATTGGCTTATTTTCCACAATATTCCAAACAAGGTTATACAAGGATAATTCCACGTGTAGTGTTCCTGCCCCTTATTCTCTATTTTATTTTATTTTTTGTTTTCGAGCATTTCCATTTCAGGTTTTACCTCACCTTCCATTCCTTTGCTTCTAACCTTCATTTTAAAATATTTTCTGTCAGAAAAAAACAAAAACAAAAACAAAAACATTTCCTCTTTGCCATAGGACTGTTTTAAAGCTTATCATAATGTTGACGAGGATTTGGGAATTAATCAGCAATGTACATGCATGTTGAATACACAAGGAAAGAGATTTATGACAAGAAAGCCAAACAAGGTTCCTTTTGAATCTGCTGCTTCCCTCCGAAGTAGTAGCTTATATGAGAACACTGAAATCCCCTCCCCCCCATGCAATGCATTCTACTTCAAGGGCATGTAACAATTTCTTCTGTAATGAAAGGAACTTAACATGTACCCAGATAGTAAATCACACAGACGAGATCCCTCAATAAAATAGTTTTTTTTTTAAGGCACTCCATTAACCAAGTGCATCCTCATAAATCGAAACAAAAATTAAATTAATCACAGGCCTGCATTCTGTAATTAAAATTCCATATACAAATTAATCCAAATAATCTTCTCTTCTGCTTTTCCACTCACCTTCAAAGAGCACATGAGCAAATTAGTATTTTCGTTGTTGTTGTTGACGTTACACAGCTCAGTATGGACTCATTCATTTGCATTGTTGATAAATGGCTAGAGCTTCATCAGTTTTATAAAGAAGATTGTGGAATTTTAGTTAAAGAGAAAAGATTTTTTTTCATTTATGTATTTGGTACAGGGTCTCACTACACAGCTCAGGACTCATAGTGATCCTTCTGTTTTCAGCGCCTCCCCAGTCCTGGGATTACAGGGATG
Organism: Tympanoctomys barrerae; assembly: GCA_002564285.1. Lineage (NCBI taxonomy): Eukaryota > Metazoa > Chordata > Mammalia > Rodentia > Octodontidae > Tympanoctomys > Tympanoctomys barrerae. The sequence goes on from NDGN011451949.1 coordinate 24,765, forward strand.
TGCCACCACCCCCAGACTAACAATCATAATATTTGTTAGGATTTTATTTTTCTCATTAAAAGAGCAAGTGGGGCTTCTTATTTTGTCTTCTCCATGGTCATCTTTGTTGTTATTTTCATTGTTTTCTGAAATACTTGTGAGGATTCCATGCCATCCCAAAAATCAGACCCCAGCTGACAGTCCGTTGTATTCCTATCACATCTGCTGGTTGGGTGAGCAAAGTATGTGTTTATTGATCAGTTGCCTGAGAACCCTAGAATACTACAGCTGGAAGCACCGCTGAAATGGCATCAGAAGACAGGAGCCTGGCCACCTAACTGCATTTAATCAATGAACCTACGCCTGTTGAACTCCGGCTGCTCAGCAGGGCTCTGCTGCACAGCCCAGGAGCTTAGGCAGCCACTGCCATCTCATGAAGAAGACAGCCATGCAGGCTTAAGAGAATAACTAGGCAAGAGACTGCATGGGCCACGACAACAAATGGGCTAATGAAAATAGTGTCATTGAATTCAGAGTGAAAAGAAGTATAAGATATTGATTCTTTCATTGATGGAAAACATCAGATTTTCTAAATTATTTAAATTCTCAAAAAGAAGCATGACCTTACAGATATAATCACGGACTGGTGCATTTGTATATTAAGTGTGTTCCCTCCGAATCGTTCTCATATCATGCAACAATAGGGTACAGTTATACATGCACTGTGTCGGGTCAATTTTCCTCTGGGGACCTGCAATTCTGGATACTTCTGCCTTCTCCAATGGCCTTGCTCCTATAATCTTACACCCCTTGTCTTTTTCTCTGATCTCTTTCTCTCCAGCATTATACTACCATGCTTTGGCATTGCTATTATAAAATAAACAAATGGGCACAGGAACTCCTGACTGTGTCCTACCACAGACTGGCTCCTCATCACAGCGAAGAATCTTTAAAAGGTTCTCATTCACCTCCAATTCCTCGTTTTCCACTCACTCTCAGCCTCTGCAGAGAGACTGTTTCTTCCATGGCTCCATCAACTTAGGGCTGTTAATGCTTTCCATGTGCTACAGTCCCAAGTCTTTTCTAAGTCTCCGATCTGCACCCATCTCCACACCTTTTAATTCAGTGATCACATTCTCCCTAGAAATCTTTCTTCACTGTCACTCTCTTGTTTCACTTTGACCAGAGACTAATGTGCTGAGCCGATCACACCCTATTTTTTTTCTGCATTTCGCCAGCCTTCCTGGCGTCCTATACATTTGAATTTCCTTCTGGCCCTGTTTTTCTTTCAGAAAACCTTGATGTTCTGTACAATTTGGCAGCTCTGCCTCGTGAGATATTTGATGTACTTATATACTTTTCAGAGAAAAATTGCCATTAAACTTCAATTTTCATTCTTTATCTCTAGATTTGAGATTACGATGTGGAAATGGTTTACATCTTTCCTTTTGCTTTTCATTCTTCCTAAATTAGAGGATTTCAATTAGGATGACCATGGAGACTTGTTTCTTTTCAAATAGCAGAATCTTCAGTACTCTTTGCCTTATGCTTATAAAAATTTAACACACTTGGAAACTTTCTTTTATTATTAAATTTCCTAACATAATTAGGACCATTATCATGAAAATATTAAGCAAACCATTCATATGCAAGAGGACAACCATGCAATACCTCTTGCACTGCAAGCAAAGTGTTTTTAAGTATATCATTGTCTTACTTTCCATTTTCTGATATATGGTGTTTGTTTTTCAATAAACTTGAGAGTTGGCTACAATTATGTGCTTGGTTTTGATTTTGATTCTTCTGTATATGTAGTCATTTAGAACCACAGACTCTGTTAATAAATGTTGGCTACTAGTTCCATTATAGCTGGTGAGTGATTTTTTTCTTCCAAGTGATAAGCATTCCCACATCTATCCTCAGTTTTCCAAAGTGAAGTTTAAGAGTCTTGGGGAACATAGCTATGGGGGAAGAAAATATCCTAGCAGGTGTGCCACTCTTGACTTGAGGAGGGAGACGACTCCAACACCTGGTGGAGTCTGATTGGTGTCTTCTTAGGGGGCGCTGGGCTGAGCTGTAGCCGTGTCTCAGATTCAGTGTTACTATGCTATTGTGTGTTCCGGAAGCTGCAGGTGTAGTTGATATTAACCTGAAGTGGGCATCTGCAAACTGGATGTGGGTACTTGTTGTGCATCAGTGACAACAAGGCCTCACTTGATCACCCAAGTACTGAGCACTTGGCCATGCTGTGATATTCTTTTGAAACTGGTCGCTGTACAAATATATTTAATTATTTTCCCTATGCTATAATGACCATGAAGCAGAAGAGAGGTAGGAGAAAGTTTTACCAGTTACACAATTAGCCTGCCTTTTTAAGAACTGAAATAATTTTGAAATAATCAGTTTTAAAGAATGTTTTAGAAAGTAAGAAATAACCTATCAAATAGAACATAAGTATGTTGTATTAAATATTTTCTTCTCTTTTTGTCATTTGGATGATGACCTTCCTGTTGCTTGTATAGTTCTTTGTTAAAGAAAGATTCAAAACCACCAGTTATCCCTTACAAGCTGTCTTGATTTTGCAAATCAGATTTCTCACACTGCTACTGAAAGTTTTCAATTTTTAATTTAAATTTTTTAGTCAAGAAATTGTCAATCCATATGGATTTACTAATGTATTAGTAAGTCTTCGTCAGTTATACTTGGATACTGGGGTAGGGTGGGACTTACAAATCACAGAAGAGGAGACTGCATATTAAACAGATCCAATTTAACTAGTGAAGTGCTTTAGTGATACGTATACCAAATAAAACATCTCTATCTCATTATATCCTTAAAATTCTGGTGCGTTACAACTGAAGTAAGTTGTATTGTGGGTGTTCTTGTGATTCATGTGGTAATTCTGCAAGGCATTTAACTACTGAGGTAAGAAAATCTATGACATCTGGGGCTCGTGTTCCTTGCAGCTTGGATAACCTAGTATGAGTCATAATAGAGAAAAATCTCAGCCTTTACATTTAGATTTTAGGCTGTGACTATTCAGTGTTAGGCTACTGACTATTTTCTTGGGTCTCAATTTTTTCATTTGTGTAAATGACAATTAAAATAATGCCAATTTGAAGTTTAATTGAGGTAATTCTTATAGCCTTATATGAAGCACAGTGCCTGGCATTCATGAAGGCAGTGGTACATGCCTTGATGCCAGAAAATGAATGAAGTGGAATGTAAAGCTGCCTAGCTGAAACAAAGGAAAGCTGATGTTTATTGCCTCTGGACAGACCTTTGGGAAGGGAGACTTGTTAAAATACCTGAGGACAGTTAAAATTCTCCCTGTCTAGTTAGTTTTTATAGCATCTCTAGAAAGCTGTAGTGAGAAGCTGGGACACATACCACATAATCACACTGAAGTGAAGTAGCATTGCAGGAGGATTTCTTCACCACTTTCAAGGTGATTGCCTTGTATAGGGCTTATCACCTCCACACAAATGACTTACATTCTCTCTTCCTTTCAATTTTTTGAGACAGGATCTCAGTATATAACTGAAGTTGTCCTTGAACTTATTGTGTAACCCAGCCTGTGCTCAAACTTATAATCCTTTTGCTTCAGCTTCCCAAGTCCTGGTGTTACAGATGTACACCAGCATGCTCAGCATTCCACGTAACTTTAACAGACTGTCACTTATGTAATGTTCCAGATCATGTCTGAGTGGTATCTGCCAATATTTTAGACACATACTCCTAGAGAAAACCTCTAACAGTTCCAAACTTTCAGTGGGTTTTGGTGCTCCTCTGTCAGTATGCTACCCCCTTCTGGTCAGGTATGGTTGCTCCTAGTCAGGGGGAAGTTTGGGGAAGCATCACTTCACATTAAGACTTCCCCATTCCTGCCAGCTCTCTGGTCTCTCAGCCCATCAGTCTTCAGTAACTCTTTGAAAGCCTTTTTGTGTACATAACTTTTGACCTATGGGGAATGAGCAATATATTTGTTCTACTAAAATGTTTCAAATAAATACATTAGTTTGTGGCATTGTTTTCTATCATTTATTATTGCTCACATATAGTTGTTATTTAATTGTATGTTTCTATTACACAGTTCCCACACCAACATGATTGCCCCTGGCTTGGCTAAGAGAGAGAGAGAGAGAGAGAGAGAGAGAGAGAGAGAGAGAGAGAGAGAGAGAGAAGCTTAAGGGGAGGATGCATAGATAAATGGAAATAAAACTGTGTATTCTAATAAGAGATCGCCAAAGTGGATGGTTTCCAGAAAATGGCATAACCTGCACAGACACTGACTTTCTTGGCTTCCAACCAGGTTATATTTTGTATGTTACTGCTCTTGTTTTCATCTCACCTCATTAATTTAAGGAATGTTAACTGCAGAGGAAAAATGCTAGACTTATTTTGGGTCCATCCTATTTCCTAATCTTACAATTTGGGATCTCGCCAATCACCACAGAATAGGAAGGCGTCTCAAGTGCTTGGTGCACCATGCTTTTCTGAGACTTGGCTTCCAGGCTTACTCTGGGTTTTACTAATTTTGTTACATTGGTTTGAAAAGGAGGCATGTTGGGTAACTTGCTTTTCAACTCAGTGGAAATTAGTTAATGCTTTGAAATTTACTGATCTTCTCACCACAATTGGAAAAATTTCTGATTGTATTATTTGGCCAATGAAGGGTTTACTGAGGTCAAGTACATTTTAGGGCTCCTTAAATTGTCCTCAATCTTCTTGTTGTGGAAACCAAGTCATGTGACAATTCAGATAAACCAAACTATCTATTCTCCAGTGCTGGAAGCTTTACTCACTCTCTAACTCTAGGAAGTCATTCCCTTCTGTGCAAAGTCTTTGCAATGCAGCTTTTCCTCAAAGAATCTCCCACATCTACTCTTCACATAACTTTAGCACTTTATTTTTTGGAGAAATCTTCTAAAACTGTACTAGTCATCATTAAATCTTGTCATAGAGTTGTGTTCTTCTGAGAACAAAGTACTCAGTTTGTACCATGAAGGTGATCATCTTTCTCTTTATTCATTCCTGTTTTCTCAAATGCTGTGTAAGAGCCAAGAAAACAGGAACTGTGCCCACTTTTTTCCCCAATACTGTTTGTAGTACTTAGTACAAAACTTAACACATTTTTAAGAAATGAACATATCTATTGTATGAAGATTCGAAACTGTTTTGTCTATCCTTCTGACATAAAATTAAAAGTCTCACTCCAGACAGAAAACTTGCAAGAAATTTACAGTTAACTAAATTTGAACATGAGTCAATTTATTATTAGCTATACTCTCCATCTATTATTATTTGTCTGTTTGCTTGCTTGCTCGTTTGTTGTATTTCTGCTGTGTTAAAGGTTGAACCCAAGCCTTGGCACATGGTAGGCCAATTCTGTACCGCCAAACTATGTCCCCAAATCAAACCTTCAAGACCCATTTGGATTCTTCCAGAGATGCTTCAGATAATCCCTCAAATGTTTCTCTTCTTTCCTTCCTCCCTCTTTCCCTCCCTCATTCTCTTTCCTCTTTTCCTCCTTCTTTCCATTCTTCCTTTTTCCTTTTCCTTTTCCTCTGCCTCCTCTTCATTCTCCTTCTTGGTTTTGTGTTGTTTTTATTCTGCAGTGCTGGAGACTGAACCCTGGGACTTGAACATCTTAGGCAAGTGATTGTCCTTAGGACTCTTGTGGTTCTTAATGGATACTTCTTGACTTCTTCAGGTTTAAATTGCTGCATTCCAATTCTGGATGTGCTTGAAGGTTCACACTTCCTCTCATTAGCTTCTCCCTCTTCCGAATAACCCTCATAACAATTTTCTCCTTATTTTATAAGTTGTGAAATCTTCTATACTGAGTTGTTTATTTTTTAATATGTGTCTGATTGACTGTAGCTCTTGATTCACTGAGGAACTTAATGGTATCAATTGGCCCTTTTATTTCTGAAATTTACCTAAAATGAATTTCAATTTCACTGTCATGAAGCATTTCTAAAAGATGGAGTTGTACATATTTCTAACTAAGATCTACCTCAGGAATAATTTTAAAATAATTGTGGATCAGTAATAATTTTTCCCCAGTAAAAAAATAGTTTTGTAAATGTAAAGCCTCATGGAAGTAAAGACCAAAATTTTGTCCTGAGTTCTGTGTATATATGATTTTGTATGTATATATTGAGAGTTTTTCCAGTTTGGGGTCCATCAGTGGGATACATTTATTCTACTTATCCTCCATCTAGAATGTTCCTTTCTCTACTCCTTTGAAGAAATAACCAGTGCCAGTAAGCATACATGCTTGGTTAAAGAAGTAAGAGGTAGGATGACACTTAGGATGCCCAAGCTTTTTTTTTTTTTTTCTGTAGAAAGGTCAGGTGTCTACCTCTGGCCTGTGAGTAGGGAATTGTCACGTTGACTTTATTCCTAATTAACTGTGAAAATTCGGTCAAGTTTAGTTCCCTTTATAAACCTTAATTCACCCATCTATAAGATAACAGATCTAAATCAAATTAATCCAAAGACTTTATGATGCAGAAGCTCCTAAGAAAATTGATGAACCTGTGATCTTTTAGAAATCAAGTGAATCTTGACTCATTTTGTAACAGTGTTTGTAGTTTCATTTTCAAATTGTACATTCTAAGGTAGTTGATGCCTGTGATGAAAAAGATTCACTCAAGGGTTCAGCCATCACACTATGTAACTCCAAAGAATGGAATAATGTCTTTCTCCAGCAACATTGTAGTAGGAAGTTAGATATCAGAAATTCTGGACAGTGCCAACATGAAACATTAGGTTGATGGCACCAAAATTAGATGGCACCAGGTACCATGCCACCTGGAAGGACACAGAGAAGAGCTTGCTTTAGTGTTAACAGAGCCCTGGACTCAGAAATGGAACTTTTTGTAAAATGATCGATAAGCCATGGGTAAGACACAGAGCAACCCCACCCATGGCAGAAGCTATTTGCAACATATTTAGAAATGTAACTGTGCTATTCTGGGGATTCCTTTGTTTGGAGAAGTCACTCTTTTCAGCATGAACATCTCATTAAGTGTCTTCCTTAATTTTAGTGATGTCCAGAAGCTTTCAGAGATAATCTGAGCAGTCAGTGACATGATGTGTCTGCCAGGATTTGAATAGCATAGATTGTTCTATGTTTGCCCTGGGTCTATCAGCAGCAATAAATTTTAATCGGTTAGGCACTTTTCAAGCATGCTGTTGTTTGCCAAACACTATTTTTGGCAGGCATCTGTAACAAAGCCTAATGCATTATGCATATTATTTCCATGGTATTTCGTTGTATTGGCACATGTAGTATTTGTATGGAATTTTTGTAAGTTCATTACCAAAGTATTAACATATTAATGACTCTGGTTAAAAAGTATAAGAGTGAATATTAATATTCATATGAAGCCTATGTTGTAACATAGTGAAATGGAATAACCTACTATCATTTTAATTTCAGAAAAATATTAGTATATATATGGAAAAATAACTTCTATTAGTACAGAGCCAATATGAAAAAATTGTTGCATTACTTCAATGTTTCCTTGAAGACTGAATGTTTAGTTCCAGAATTACAATGATAATCATCATCATGCATTACATTATAGTGTGGGATTAGCTTTAATTAATAGCATAATTTGATAATGGAGATCTGTCATTTTATTTAATTTTTCTGTGTCTTATTTTGTGATGTGGTGATTTGCCAAATTATACTTTCTCACTTGTCCTTTCCATCCTTCCCTGAAATGCAGGGGCTTAGGCCTTTGAAACTTGTTTAACTGTTTTTTTCGGTACATCCCTAGATTGTGGGAATGCTATACTGTGGTCAAATCATCTATTTTGATGGTAACTACTGCAGTAACTCAATTCTCCAGTGAAGTGGAGGGTTTAGCTCTCTCTAATGTCTCTTGGCATCACTCTTCCTATTCTTATTACATGGGGCCATGAAAGTTAGTAATGAATTATTTTCTCCTTTCTACTATAAACTGTATTATTTCCAGTGGTTTCTCGTACCTTAATTTGCCTTGTTCCTCTAAATTTGACAAATAATGTCTAGAGCACTCTTCCCTTTAGAAACTATTTTACAATACAATAGTTTCTCGCTGTCAGAAAATGTTAGAGCTATTCTTCTTTTCACAGGTTTTGATTCAGATAACACCTCTCTCCAAGAAGCTCACAATTCTCCGCGAGCATTGCTTTCCATCGCTTCACAACAGCCCCTTGACACAGAGAAATTTGTTCTCACTGCTATTTAAAAAAATGAACAACTCTTACCCAACTCAGTATTGGGCAAGGCAACAAGTACCTGAAAGAAGTATTTCAATTACCTTGTAGGGACACAAACCCAAAGGCATCCATATTTGAGTAGACAGGCAATAAAAGGTGACTACTCTATGGCACAATATAAAATTATTGTGTATTTTATTTTATTTTATTTTATTTTATTTTATTTTATTTTATTTTATTTTATGGAACCGGTGATTGAACTCAGGCCTTTGTGCTTGCCAGGGAAGCAATTATTCCACTGAGCCATCTCCCCGGCCCCCACTATGTATTTTAAATTAAGAGAAAAAATAATTTTTAAAGAAGTGACTTAATACATTGATAAGGATAATTATTCTTTTTGTATAACTGAGTTAGCCTTACTTCTGTTACAGTGTAAGAATTGTCTTCCTGTGTTTCATTCATAGCTGCATAGCCAGTACAAATTTTTCTTCGATATTTCCACATAGATCCCCCTTTCTGACAAGTTTTCCATTCTGACTATTTAAAAAATCAATGAGACCTTGACCTTTCTGCTCTCCTGTTTCATGTGCTAATTCTTAACTAGAATTAAACTCCCTTTGGGCAATGACCATTGCTGTCTTAATCTTCTTTCCTCCTAAACTCAAAATAACTACTGCACAAATAAGGCATGGAGAAAAGATTTCTTGTTCACATTGTTCTCATTCTTTTTTTAACTTGACAATATCTTGAATTTTAGAGAGCTCATTCTTTAAACTTTTCCTTTGAGTAAGGGTTTAGTCAGAAATTGAAAATGGCTACCTATCTAACCTCCTTAAATAAGTAGGTTTTATAAGCATATGAAAGAACTTCAATACTAAAGGGAAAAAAGAATGTCTTAGAGATGAACAGAAAGCTTCAGAAAGGAGATAACTCAATATTTCCAAAACAGTTGATATCATATCACTATTTAGTTATAATTTAAGAAGAGATATTTAAACTGAAAATTGTTGAGATAAAGATTTTTTTTCTACCTGTCATATTTTTAAGCTGTTGACTTACAAAAGGTGCACTAGATGCTTAAAAGGTGAGCTTCTTGAAGAAGATGTTTTATTCTGGGCAGATAAACCATACTTACATTTTCCTATAGTTTTATACTCAAAAGAATAAAACAACAGTGGGTTGAAGAAATTATGGAATACAAAATATGGAGTTCAGGTAGACATCATCCTTAGCAGCACTTATTAAAATCTATCTATAAAGGTTGGGTTTTCTATGTGTTCTTCTAATATTTCCCCCTTATTTTTGATAATGCATTTTACAAAATAGTGCCAGTACTCATTAGTACCCTGGAATGGTCTCCAATCCCCAGTCCTTCTGCAGAAGAATGTTTAAGACATAGATGCTGATAGACAATTTGCAATATATGAAAACAGGAGCAGGACCAGCTGTGGGCATGGCCATGGCCTCCAGACAAGCTGGTCTTTAGGGGAAGAGCTGAAACAAGAACAGAGCACTTTTGTAAACATTTATGAACTCTTCAGCCAACTAAAGGAGAAGACGAAAAGTAAGGGAGGTCATGCGTGGGAGAAAAAAAGAGAGTATTTCATCCAGGATACATGAAATTTTCTTCCGCCTCTAGGAGCAAGTGACATTTGTGTCAGGATAAAGTATCTTTCTGGCCCTTGGTGTGGTAAAACAGAAAAATAATGCAAGAGAAATTTATAATAGAGCACATATTTGTTTTCTGATTGTATATGGGTTTCTGATCATATCAGAAGAGAGAACAGAAAGAGTTCATAGAAGGCTACAAGTTATACTGACATCATCTAATGCATGCTTTCTAGGGGGTCATTTGTTCATGATGCATGAGGCTCATAATTTGTATGCATTTGGGCTGTGCTATGCAGAAGATGTTCCCTATACTGCTTGTGTGGGTGTGTGCCACCACCCTCTTGGGTTGCAATATTATTGTGGAACTTGATGTCCAATTAGAGACAGTGATCTAGGTAAGTGGCCACATGAACATGTATTTGCGCATGTATTAGTAATTTGTTTGAGAAAGTTGCTACACTGCAAACCTTACTCATAGGCTGAACTCTATATATGTCAAACATAAACAGGAGGCAGTTTCCTTTTTGAATACTTTTTAGCTTTAATTTCAGGGTTGGAGGAAGGTGGGAAGCTCTTGTTGCCATTTATTTATTTTGGTAAGAAGATAATGTACCCATGGATGCTGTACTTACATTGAGCTTTCTTAAGACACTTTGGCTTTTACCTTCAGATGGACATAAATAATCCCAGGGTTGACCAGATTTTCCCTAAGATTCCTGTTAAAAGACAGCAGACTTTAAAGCTCTGTAGTCCATTGCTATCAATAAAAATTATCAAGTGCAAAAGGCCTAGATTTTTCTGAGAGAAATCACAATAACTTCTTCCTGAAAAAGGATATAGAATGTTCTAAGTCATTAAGTAGTGTACTCCTATCTACATAAGCTACCTAATGAGCTTTATTGGCTTCATGACAAACTTCTGCCTCCCTAATATATTTTACCATGTCCAAAAGTGTACTATATGAAGTCTGTGAGTTTATTTTTTTTATTTTCAGATATAATTACTGGTTGTGAATATTTTTACAAACAACAGGCATAAAAAAAAATGGTTGTTGCCAAAGAAAGGCAAAATCATAGAACAGAAAGATGCTCCCAAGGGATAGTGATTTGACATTAACCCATTTCAAAGAAGGCAGAAGGAGCACCCCAGCTGCACTGGGAGGCCTAGAAGGAATAGAGACAGTAGCATATTGATTCTACCCTCAGTGTACGTCTTTTGAGTAGCCTGGGTTAGATCTTTGGCAAAGATGTGTTACAGCATTCAGGAGTTCCAGGTGTTTAGTGAGAATAAAAATATACCTCTCAACATTTTGAATTGCCATTGTTATTTTAAATAATTGAGGTTTGGCTATAATCATCCTTTCTTTTGTGTCTTAGTAAATCAAGAGCTTATTTGAATATTATTTCTCATTGTATTTAGAAACCGTGTGCTTTCATATTTCTTTTTGGATTTGTTAACTATACAGAAAGCAAGCAAGCAAGCAATACTTTAGAACCTTGTTTTACCTTTTGTTTATATGATGGAATAGTGGGGGGAAACAGGAACTTTGGATTCAGGCAGTCCTCTGATCTACCGGGCACTACCTTCTCTGACTGTGGGTAAATTCCCAACCTCTCTGAGCCTCAGTTTCTGGACTGGGTATCTTTGTAGTGCAATTAGAAATGGATATTGTAATTATCCTAAGGTGACTTTTGAAGTTTTCATGAAATTAGTATCATTTAAGTTTTGTACATGTTCATTTGTAGAAATACATTTGAAGAAAACCTCTTTCTCTAGTCAAATTGCTTCTGCAAAATGATCCCCTTCCATGACAAAAGTACTCGAGGCCCCTCCTCACAGCAAGCAATGCTCCAATTCTTTGTGGACAGTGATAGGCTATCCTACAATCCAGTTCAATTCCAACTCTAACTCCCCAGAATTAGGACAGACCCATAGGTTAAGTGCTCTGCCTGCAAGACTGCCTCCCATTTCCCATGTTACCCAGGCCATCTGTACCATTGACTGACATCTATACATTTGGATATCCCTGGAAACCCTCTTTAGGTTCAAAGATTTGTCCAATTGACTCACAAATTCAGAAGAAAATATTATAGATATTGTTGTATAATAAAAGACATTATAAAATGAGTATGGTTGCATCTGTCTGAAATCCCACAACTCAGTGGAGCTGAGGCAGGAAGATGGAAAGTTGGATCCTGGTAATTCAGTAGCTCAGTAAGACCTTGTTTAAAAAAAAAAAAACAAGAAAGGAAGATAAATAAATACTGACTTGTAGTTCAGTGTGTGTATATTCCCATATCTTCTCTGGTACCCCATTATAAAGAATGCAGAAGAATAATAAAATAAGAAAAAATATATGGTGTGGTTCAGATGGGTGCCAAGAACAGAAACCTCTTTTCCTGTGGAGCTGAGATTCACTATTTTCCCAGCACTCAGATCTATTCACCAACCAAATGTCTCACCAAATCTAGTTATTTAAAATTTTACAGCACTCAACCCCCAATCTCTGCCCCCAATGCTCACTATGTCATCCCAGAGTCAGTGAGTGGCACTGAATATTCTAGTCCCCAATCACTTGGTCTTTCTGTGGACCGAAACTTTCCTGCATCTCTCTAGGGGCCCTGCCCTACGTCACCTCATCAGCATGTACCCACATGTGATGGAAAGGGGCTGCATATTAATAACAAAAAAATACTCCTTTCACTCAGAAAATTCCAAATGTTTTAAGATCTAAGTTCCAGGAAGCAGGTACAGAAACCAACTGTATTCCTCTTATGTCACATTGTTGTTCAAACTGAGACAGTAGTAGCAGCTCCTGACACTGGCCTCTCACCTGAAAATGCCATACAGTAAAGAGCCTGTCATGCATACTAACAGTGGAAGGGAACTTAGCTTAGTGTGCCCAGGGGTGAGGCTATATGGCATGTGGTGCTGGGGATCAAACCCTGGTCCCTGCATTTGCAGGTGCTTAGTCCACTGACCTATCTTGCCCGAACTGTACCAAAATCCTTGATGTTAGTCTAGAACCCAGTGGTCTAGAGCTCCCCTCTCATTTAGTCATTAATACCCAACCAGTTACTTTGTTAATATCATTGTCCTGGTTCCATTCTCATAGTTCTAGATTTTTAATGGGCATAAACAACGCTAAGGATATAAACTTCAAGTACTTACTGACTTTTCTTTAAGGTCTCAGTTTATATGGGAAGGAACTTCTTGATAGACTTTGTAGTGTTGATCAAAATATTTTTTGTCACTAATTTATTCAGGGTGTCTAAGGACAAGAGCGAAGGAGAACCACTAAAGAGGAGGTGGGAACACAAAGTCAGACTAGGCAGGTTCTTTATCATCATAACAAAGTGTATCAGAGTGTTTCAGTAAAAGAAGTAGGCTAATTCTTTTTTTTTTTTTAAGCAAAAGTTAGAAAGCAAGAGAATAAAGAGAAGAGATAAGTTTGAGGAGCTGAAGGAGATACATCTCTGATGAAGATGATTGACTGGTCCACTAACAAAGAAACAAGACCAGTTTTTTAGAGACTGAAGTGGGCAGATTGATTGTTATCACACGTAAATCTTTATCACTTAGTCCAGTCCCTGTGAAATGATGGAGTCTCCTTTGGGAAGTCTCAGTTTTGTAAAGGTGCTGCAGTAATCCAAGGTGACCATAGGTTTAGGGCAGTGACAGGAAACTCTTGAGCACTCATTAGTGCTGAATAATACATACAAAATGAAGATCAAACTTTGCTCTGGGTTTGCTTACCTAATGGATATCTATCTGTAGGTCCATGGGAATAGTCCTTGTTTTTATAGCAAAGACAAAATTTAAGTCTTTCATAGGTTCAGAAGACACATAAAGCATGCTGCTAATGAGTACCAGGGTAAGGACCTAGGAGTTTGCTTGTCCTCTGTTGTCATGGTATTCTCTGTCTCAAGCAACCTTGGACTAAACTTCTGCTGTATATCACAGAGTTCTCTGCATCGGCAGCAGGCCTGGTGATCATCATGTGCTAGAAACAGGGCCAGAGTAGGGTTAGAAACAAGCATAAAAATACAAGAAAAAAATTGAATAAGTTTTAAGTATGATTAGTAGCTCAGCAGACTAAAGCACCTGCTTAGATAGAGTGCAGCAGCGGCCAGGATTTGATTCCTGCTGTGCCATGCTGGCTGCACCCATGGGGCATACTGAGAGGGCAGTTGAGACTGGGTGTGGTGGCATGAACCTGTAATCCCAGCGCGTGGGAGGCTGAAAACAGGAGAATCACTATGAGTCTGACGAATGTAGTGAGACTAGTGAGACCCTGTAGACTCTGTAGACCGTGCCCTAAATACAGAAAAAAAAAAGATTGATTGTTATGCAAAAGATAACAAATAATTATGCTGGTGCTTACATTAGACTGAATCTTGAACTATGGGAAGGAATGTGATATTCATAAAGCAGAGAAAAGGCATTCAAGGTTTATAGAAATATGTGAGTAAAAGGATAAAAGCAATAATATTGAATAGCGATGTGACAACCTGCTCGTATCAGGTCACAAGACTTAGGAATAATCAACTCTTCTGTCTTGGAGTCTTTTTGATAGATAGAAAATAGACTTGATAGAATATTTACAGCCCATAGTTAGCAACTATGTACTTAAATGTAGGGCTGCCACCCCTCCTGGGGAACCACTTGTTGAATGAGGACCAGCACACCCTGTGATAGCATGCCCTCTGCTCCTGGAAACTTTTACATGAAACCATGACTTCTGTTGCTTATGAGCTGGGCACACTGTGGCTCCCAGTTGGGTGATGCCAGAGGTCCCACTATCATACAACTTAAACTTAGGGCTACTTGTGCAGTCTACTGCAGAAATTAATGCCAAAGAACTCAATGATTCTGCTTCTACACTGCTATGTACAGGAACTAGAGAAGGACTTCGGGGCCTGGGACTTAGTGACTATCATAAAGTCCTGTTGTCCCCAATATCTATTCATATATCTACACTTGAGACTGGACTGTATGCCCAATCTCTATTTCTTCTTCTTCTTCTTCTTAGCCTTTGCTAGAGATGAAAGAACAAGAATAAGCAACAAAAGAGAACAAACTTGAAAGTGAATAACCTCAAGGACAAAAATAAGGAAATTTTAAGAGAAATAATTCTGTGAAGATCAACTTTAGTACTACACTAAAATAAACACCTTAGGGGCAGGGAGACCTCTGACAGCCAATTTTGCCAACCTATCTAGGATCAGTTACCTGAAATGGAGTAGACAGTTAAGTAGATTCCTTTCAATTATTATTCCTCCTGAGAAGCTTTCTGATTATATGTATTTCCAGGGGAAAAAGGAGAGGGAAGTTGGTAGGGAGATGAGAGGCAAATTAACACATTGGATGTCTATTTGTTCAATCTGGGGAAACAAGCATGTTTTTATTTCTCCAATATCCCTCTATACTACAGAAAGAATGCTGGCTCTTTATACTGCAAAAGGTTTTCATTGCAAGAATCCCAGCAGGCCTAAAGGAATTCACAGAGACATTGATTTTCTTTTCTTTTCTTTTCTTTTTCTGTTTTCCTCTCCTCCTTTTCTCTTTCATCTCCTTTCCTCTCCTTGTTTTTGGAACATGATGGATAAGACTCTGATGACTGAACAAAGTCAGCGACAGTGGGGAAGATATAGGAATAGACTGACAGACTTCTGTCAATGATCTGAGTCCCCAAAATAGGCGTTTTCCAGCAAATATGTGTAATTGCACTGGAGAGCTGTATTTCTCGTCCTTGAAATTTTATGCCTTTATCTCTGCATTAATATTTTGTTGCAATGTAAAATTTGAGATCCTAATTTAGACAACAATTGAGCATTAGGAATGGGACAATGAGTTCTCAGCAGCACTGGCAAAGGGAGGCTCATGATTGTCAGGCTGGTTTGAAGCCACAGTAGAATGTGCTTGCCCAACAGTAACCCAGTTATGTGAGGCACTTATGAAAGTACACTGGCCTCCTGGGAACTGTTTCTGTGCATCTTCTGGAAAACAGTAGTTGGTCTGGGGAGGGCAACTACATGCCAGTAAATGCCTGGTTGTACATCACCACAGGAGAATATTGATTGATAATGTCCCCACTAACCCCATAAGTCTATAGCCCCATAAATTTGGTTGTGAGAATCCAATAAAGTTGATGGAGTAAGCCATCACTAAAATGATCCTGGTGATCAGGGGGGAAAAGGAAAATTTTAAATGTAACAGTTATACAGCAGCTAAGAACTGGATCTCAGGAATAGACCAGGCCATCAGCCAACACTCTTTAGCTCACTACCTATGTAATTTTCACTAAGAGAGCCCTCTGAGCTTCATGTGTATGTGCAATATTCAGATCATAATTCATGTCAGGATATAAAAAATAAAAGTTTCTCCCTATGAAGAGCCCATCACAGCCTCTCACTCTTGGAGAATTCTTGATAAATGGTTCCTGGCTTCCAGAATTGCTGCTATGTCAGTAATAAACATGGCCCTCAGTGTGCTGTTGTGGTGCACACATATTGTCCTGGAACTCTATGAGGCAGACACAGGAGGATCACAAGATCGTGCCCAGCCTAGGCAACTAGCAACTTGGACAGACCTGGTCCCAAAATTTCAAAACATATGTATACTACATACTATAGACTAGATAGATAGATAGATAGATAGATAGATAGATAGATAGACAGATATCATTAAGTGTAAAGGTTTTGGGTACAGTCTCCAATGTTGCAAAACAATAAAAATAAAAAAAGAAATGTGACAGTCATCACTCTGAAATTTTTTCCTTGCCTGAGCTGTCTGTCCGCCTCTAGACTTCAGCAGTCTCCTCCCCCATCATATTAAAAAACATTCACATTCTTTTGCCCCAGGGATGTAATTGTACTCATGCAGTAATGATCTACTTCAGTGCAGAAACTTTGACTAAAGATTAACTTTATTCAAACTATTAATTGATAGAACTTTATGTCTTTAAATGACTGCTAAATGCACACACTGATTGATCAGTGTGAATTTTCATTTGTTTAATGACTACTCATTTACTAACCTAGGAGGAATCACAGGTAATTTAGATCTGAGAATACAGTGGCAAGTAGAAGTTCGTGCAGCTTATCATCCACACAGACAGACACTAAACACCTGCATGCATACGGTGGTGCTGGGATGAGAATCCTATTAAATAATAAAATGACACAATAGATTTTTTTGTTTCATGCTAATGAAATTAGAGCTCAGAGATGTTTTTTATTTTAAATTAAAAAATATAACAAATAAAAACAATGCTATACATCCCTATACTTTTCACACCTTAAATTAACAGCTCTCCAACCATAAATTTCAGTCTTTTTAGAAAGAAAATAAAAAGATAGAAAAACCATTAAAGTCCTTGTGAAATTATCATCTCTTATCACCACCTCAGGCCTCATGTTTAATTTTCCTCATGTTTATCTGTATGTACCTATTAGAAAATTATGTAGTGGATTTTTACCTTTCATTTATGCATAAGTATACTTTAGCCTGCTACTTACTTTTTAAGTTAGATATGTAAAGGCTTTACTATATAATTTTGTTTCATGTCATGTTTTATTTATCCATACCTCAAATAATTAAATATGAAGACAATGAATATATTTTCCGAATAATATTTAAAAAGAAAATGTACACCTCAGCAGCACTCAACAAGTGCCTATGAAGCATCTATTGTGTTTCAGCCTCAGGTGCTATGAGCTCCGGCAATCAGTCTGACTCAGGGGTGACTTAAAAGTCAGGGAATGACAAGACACCATCTCACTAGCTAGCATTGTCATGCCAGGTGAAAATATTACACGAAGGTAGAGGAATCCTCTAGGTTCAGAGTGGGAGAAGAAAAGGAGCAGGATACAAATGTTTGAGGGTTTTTTTTTTTTTTGAGTTTTTCAAAATACTCATTGGGCTTTTATCAATATCATCAAGGAATCAAACATGTCAGAGTGTCATTAGGACAACATCAATGTGAGTTGAAGAAGACTTTGGTAGTGGGGAGCCAAATGATTCCTGGGAGCGTAGATGGTGCAGCCTCACAGGGTCCACTTTGCTGAGTACAACAATCATTCTCTGTTTTCCCTCAGAGTCCCAGTGAATTACAGTGCCTTTCACCAGAATTGTAGAAAATGGTGTGTGTGTGTGTGTGTGTGTGTGTGTGTGTGTGTGTGTGCAGACTGTGTTAAGTAGAAATTTGATTCTCTTAAATTGTTTTGGTGCTCATGGAACCATAGGCAGAGCTCTGGTGATGTCTGGGATTCACCATTGCCTGGATCCTTCCACCTGACAGGAACTAAATCAGTTTCTGAAAACGTAGTAAATACCAGAACAGAAAAACAATGATGAGGGGAAAGGGTTTACCAGTTACTGTATTTGCTTACTCCTAATGGACAGCTTCGCTTTTCACAATTTAGCATCTTTGAATCTGCCATTGTTGGCCAGGTGGGAGCTGTGCTGCAATTACAGGGCCCGTGTAAATGCGCAATACCTTGCAGAGAGGCTCCAGAGATTTTGAGAGAATTCCTAGACAGGACAGAATGCCACTCTCTTTAAGAAATGCTGTGCTACAGATGCTTCCAATAATGCAGAGGGTAAACTTGCATAAGATTAGATATCCATAACTTTGATTCCAAAGCTGCCCAGGAAGTCAGATTTTCCATATAAAGACGTTTTAGGAAGAATACACTCAGGTTTTTCTTACATTTTCCTTTTTGTGCATCTTTCATGACATAAGCAATTTATGTGTAAACAAATCTAAAACACCTATTTCAATAAGTATAAACTAAAAGTCTAATGTGACAAGAAGGAATCATGCCATGCTTGGATCATTTTTCTTTGTGGTACGTAAAATATCAGTGCATCATTTTCCTGGAGAATCTGAAAGCATCATATCATAGTGATATATTTGTACCTATGTTTATAGCAGCATAATTTGTGATAGTCAGATCTTGGAAACAACCAAGATGCCCATCACCTGAGGAATGGATGAAAAAG
>NDGN011451956.1:0-15000 GCA_002564285.1 Tympanoctomys barrerae
ACTGATTCAAATGCTAATCTCTTCTAAATACAGCCTGATAGGCAAACCCAAACCTGATGCTTCAGTATTAATCTGAATGTTCCTTACTCTAGTCAAATAGGCACATGAAATTAACCATCACGCACGACACCACAAACACCAGGAATGAGGCTATGACCACATGGAGCATCAAGATTTGGAAGGTGTTTATGTCGCCTGCATCACTGATACCCACAAGGATACTTAGGAAAACTAAATAAAATTGCCCAGTGTAGCTCACTGACATGGGCACACCTACTAACTCTGAGGCTCTGGGGTCATACCAGAGGATCTCATTTAAGCCAGGTCCCCTAGGTATTCTTACCTATGTTAACATTCAGAAATCCACTTTAGCATTTGCATGACCCAGCAGGCAGCAAGTACTTGCTTATAGCAAGGAGACCAGTATCCACGTAAGGGAAATGAACAAGATAGATTCTACATAGCTACTCATCCAAGGGCCCACAAGTGACATTCTTAACTGGAAACTCCAGGAGTAATTGTGCAATGTTAGAACTTTATTGTTCTGGAAGGAGTTTGGATTGATGAAGGTGAGATAAGTGTAATCTAGAACGCCATCATAGGTAGTGATGTGCCCAGTGTTGTGAAGCAATGACTCCACTAAAGTTTTAAATAAAATTCTAATTATCATCATTAAATAAAAAGAGATCACATTTCTTTCAGTTTACAGAGCTGGCAACCTGGTGTCCTTCTCAGAAGCAGCCCAACACTGGACTTCACTGAGCTTGCAGTGCAGAGGGAGTGCTCCCTCATAAAACACTCAAAATCTTTACTGCCTTTAGTATTCTTCAGAGATAGTTTCTCATGTATGGTTAGTTACATATTATAAATGGTAGACATAATGAGGGGACCTTCCCTCTAAATTTTTTTGTCATTCTATAGCACATGGAAGGGCAGTAGGCAGGAGGCCCTGGTGAGCTGTTGCTGAGTCAGGCACTGCGTGGAGCCCAGAGCACTCAGCTGATGTAATCCTAACTTGATCTCATAACAGCCGTGTGAGCCACAGGTCATTACCCCTGTTTTATGGTTGAGTCTAACACTCTTGCTGGGTGTTCCTGACAAAGTTAGTCTTGCCCTCTATATAGATTGTTGCAGTCACTGGGACTCCCTTTAAGGAAATACTAGGCTCAGAGAAGTCATCAACATCCAGAAAATATAATCCTGCTCCTTCCACCAACATTTCCTTCTCAAAAATTATGCCATTTTTCTCAGTGCCGAGTGCCTGGCTTGGGTTCCACTGATCAGAAGGAAGTCTCTGTCCAACACTGAAAGCTAAAAGTTTCCCCTAAAAGGAAATGCCACAACCCACTCGCAGCCCAGCTGTCTGGGGGTGGAGTGGAGACCCTGGGAAAGAAGAAAGTTTCAGCTGTGCCCGAGTCACTCACACGTGGAGCGCAGCAGGACAAGCACACCATCAGATCCTGTCTGCCCAGGCTCTGAGACAGGAGTTTCAAGAACATGTGTCATGATGTTTTCACCCGGGTGGACCCAGGTCCCTTGTCTGTGTGCCTCACTGAAAGCTTCACCTCTCCCCACAGGGATGCCCTGCCATTGCCAGGGAGCACACATGGCTGATGCTTTCATGTCTTAGAAGCACCTGGGGCCTGGGTATAAGGACCTAGCAATAGCGAGGACTGTGGTCCATGTGGAGGGCTGGAGCCTGGTAACCCCACCTGTTAGAAAGAAACCTGATTCAACCCAAAAGTTCAAGATGTCTCCTGGCCAAGGTTCAGAGAATCAGAGGGGTCACTGGGCATCAGCCTTGTGGGACCATGTCCAGGCTTGTCACCCCCGCACAGCACCTGCTTTCCACAGGGGCTTCTACCTGCCTACTTGTGCAGTCTTCTGGCCCAATCAGGAGCCTGTACTAAAGCCCCTGTGTGTCCCTGGCCCTCACCATCTGCAATGGTCCACAGCACTCACAGTGCTCCTACTGCTACCTTCCATGGCTGGAGCATCCCAGGCAAACGAAGCAGAAATCCAGCCAACTGGAGGCCCCAGAGTCCGCGTGGAGCTCCAGAGTGCTAAATACGAACTAGCACATGCCTGGATTTTAGACAGTGACCAAGCTTGCCCAAGTACTCCTTGCTTAGGATGAAGAGTGTCTGGAAAAGTAATTCCCCCCTGGGATCAACAGTCCCATCTTATAGATGAGAAAAATTGATGCAAACAAAATGACTTAGCCAGAGTCATTTAGATGATCCTAATTTTGTTCTTTCATTCATTTATTCAATGGATTAAATGAGCATCTACTATATTCCAGGTGATTTAACTACATGCCAGGTGTAATTAACACAGTAAAAATCAGGACAGATAAGTTCCCCATGGCATGTTCCTCACATTCTTGGGGAAAACAATAAAAATTATAAATAAACATAATACTTTAGATACTAATTTGCAGTATAAAAAATAAAGCAGACTAAGGAGAGAGTAGCTAATGCTATGAAGGAAACAAGATGGGCTGGGACACAGCATGTGCAGGCTGGCTCTGTGACATCTGGGAAAGACAGAGCCCATTGAGAGAGAGAAAGAGAGAGAGGACATGTGGTTCCCAAGCCCGGGCTGACGCACTGCATAACACACGTGTGAGATGCTTCTTATTCGATGCTTCTGTTGGTTTAAGGGTAGACTTCACACAAAGAGCAGAGGAAGAGAGGGAGGGTTGATGTGCAGAGGGAGAGGAGGGTTAAAGTATTGTTTTACAGAGAGGGAAGTAGATACACAAAGGGACTGTGATAAGTGTGGTTCAGATTCATCGTCATAAATGCAAACCCCATTAGAGCTGTGAAACTTCTCTAGTTACATTTAGCTCCTTGGGTGTGGGCTCAGGACAAGCAGAGAGCTGGGGTTTGGACAACAGATTCAATAAAGAGTGGACAAAAGAAGGTACTGGATATGTACCGGGATGTGGGTTTACACCACTGGCCACAAATCTAAGTCAAAGGAAGCAGTGCACAATGAAAGGTGGGAACATCAGTGAACTGAAAGTCCCAAGAGGACCGAGAACCATTGACTTGAGGTGATGAGAGAGTGGAATAAAATATTTAGCAAGGAGAAGCTTAAAATCAAGGTATTAGAGAACAAATGGGTCTCCACGTAAATCATGGAGGTGTGTGGCATCCACCATTAACTGTTACATGGTAAACAGGGGTGAGACCAAAGTGCAGGCCACGGAGGAGTAGAACAGAAGTAGAAGATATACTGTCTATAACACACGAGTGTAAAATGCAAGAGCAAGACAGACCCATGAGCAGGGAACAACAGCCAACAGGGCCGCGCAGAGTCCTGGCGGTATCTTGCCTCTGTGTGAGGACTGGCGTTCATTACCAACATTCAGCAATGTTCTCTAGAGCACACGTCACTGTATGTCCACTGGCTTATTCTTCTTATTTTATAAATGAAGACACTGAGGCTCAAAAAGAAACAGTCATTTGCGCAAAGCCCAACAGTGGAAATGAGGCAAAGACCACAGTAGCACTGTGTATTGTGAATCCTGGTCCACTTGTCTTTCTCCTACACAATGGAGTTCGACACAACATCATTGTATCACAGTCTGCGAGGTCAGGCTACTTTGGCTCCAATCCCAGCTCCCCCCCACAACTCGTTGAATGACCTTGAACAAGTTATTTGTTCTCACTGTGACTCATATTTTTGTAAAAGCAGGATAATGTAGCACCTACCTCAAAGGGTGATGTGAGAATTAGCTAAAATCAAGCTTGAATAAACCTTTCCTTATACATGACAAGCACTCCATAAATGTCACGTGTGACTATAATAAAGTGAAAAGGCTTTTGCTGTCTGCTATAAGCATTGCTATCTCCCCATTCTTGTCTGCTCTTATAGTAAATTGGAAGTAACGCCGCCTGCCCTGCTTCCCCTCATTCTGCTTCTGAGAGAGGTTTCATGGAGTATCAGGGGCTTAAGCAGAGATGTGGAGAGTAGGAAGGGATTCTCAGAGGTGGGGCTGTGGAAAGGTGCAAGGAGGGCCTTTCCTAAAGGCTAACAACACCAGAATTGCAAACAGGCCTGGGTGCAGCCGTATTCATGACACAGTGCAAAAATTAGTCATCCAAGAGAGAGTGGTCCCGGGCATTCCTGGGGCTAGGCGAGGGCCCAGCACTCCAGGGTGAGCTCCTTCAGAGTTTCCTCTCTCTTACAAGAAATGCCATAAGAAAATACAGTCATGCCACTTTCCCTTCCTTCTCTGGTCATGCATTTGTTTTGGCAGGAGCCATTTCTCATAAACACCGAGCACAAAGAAGCCATCTGAAGCAGTCCTCTCCAGACTTTGAAAAGTTACAGAGGCTTCAGACAAGGAGCGGAGGTTCTGCCAGCAAGTTGAATCCAACATTTCAATGCCTTCGATGTTCTGTATGCTCCCCACCCCCTAACTTAGAGAAGAAAAATGTGTGGAAGGACTGTTGGATTAAGCTTCAATGAGAATAAGATTTTGAGTGATAGCAGGCACTCTGTACTTAACTGACCTTATTATGAGCAGCTATTGAAGAATTTTCAGGATAATGATCTATCTCATCTTCCATATAATAAGCCGCAGGAGATTGCCCCAACACTATGGTCTCAGTGAAAAGTTTTTAAAACCGTGGAAATCAGTGGTCCCCAGAATAAGGGTAAGGCTTATTGCTCTGTAGGTAAGGCTACTTCTAAGACTTTCCACCGTCAGAGTTCTCAGATGTTATGAGGGCTATCTTACTGGATGCCTTGTCATAGCCCTGCCTTCTGTAGAGTTGCCAACTCCAAACACCTGGTATTATAGCCAAAATTTGTCTTCAGTAGCAGCTCTCCACAAACTTTGTTGACCTCCACGTTGACAATGAGAAATTCACCCAAACAACACCTTCTCCTACACTATGATCATCCCTGGCTCAGTTTCTATTTAGTTGTCCATGGAAAACCATATATTATGTGTCCAGTATTGGACAAAACAAATTAATTCCTGCCTCCTCAAAGCTATCATAAAATACAGATTAAATTCATGACCCCCAAAAATTTGGTGAATATATTCTATGGTCAGAGTACTATAAGCTGTAGCAGCTATACCCAGCAAGGAGGGATGAAACTTCTCCTATTGGACATCAGAGAGAGCTCAGGGAATATCTGTTCTCAAGTGTCTGTGCCCATTACTTGATGTTGATAGTACATTCACACACACACACACACACACACCCACACACATACATGCACACATAATCATATGCGTCATCCCTGAAAACTATGGCCTCTTTATTTCAGTTCTCCATAAGACAACTCTCAGAGCAACTGTCTGAACAGGGAACATCAAAATGCTGTTCTCATTCCAGGTCTGCTGGTAACTTGCTGTGCAAACTTGTGTAAGGTATTCAACCTCTCTTGCTTCAGTTTCTTCCCCGAGGAGAGAATTTGGTGAAATAACATTTTGTACAAGATCATTCTATATGTCTACAACAATTGAGGGATTAAGACAAACAGGCAATATCCTTGGCCCCTATTCCTTTACAGCCTTCTCACACCCTGGGTATAACAAGTTCCTCACAAAGAACCTCTGTGAGGAAGGTGAAGTCCCCAACTTTGTAAACAATGGATTGAGTGTTTACTCAGCAAAATATTTAAGGTGCTCACTTTACAAGAGATTAGGGGGACCATATAAATCAGAATAAGACATGGTTCCTATCCTCAAGTGGGTTATTCTGAATTAGAAGAAGGGAATCTGCCCAAGTTCTGTGAGACAGTAGAAGACAAAAAGCTGTAGAAAGTGGACCACAAAGCCAGGCCCAAGAGGCACAGAGGCAATGTCACTGATCTCTGCCTTTCCTCACAGCTCTCCTCTCTCTTTAATAGATCTCCTTCCAAGAGGAATACTTAACATTTTTCAAGCACCCAAAGAATATTTGACCCTAAGAGCAGAAGGAAATACACTCCTAGGCAGAATTTTCCAGCCTCAGCGTTGTGCATATGTTGAGTCCAATACTTCTTTCTTGCACATTTTGAGCCACACGTTGGGCCTCACCTCAGGCCTGCATAGAACCTGCTCCTAAGGGACAATTGCCTCCAGGCCTCTGAATGTCCCTTGAGGACAAAGCTACCTCCAGTTGCTCTAGACCGGTATACAAAAAGAAAATCAGGCAGCTATCTAGAAAGACACTAGCCATTTATGTATGCAAACAGAAATCACCCTAAGATGTTGGTGAGGTTTGCTTTTTTGAAAGTCCCTCTCAATATGCTTAAGCTGTTCCTTCTCCCATGTGACAAGAATTATCTTCCTTATCCAGCCATGTCTGGGATTCCAAATGGGAACAGAGGGTGGTAGGAGAGTAGCTTCTAGAGTCAGATGCAAAATGTTTCTTGGCATGAAAGCAACCTGTTGCTTCCAAAAGTCACCAAGTCAGCCTGCATTGTGACTGAAAGCAGTGTCCAGGGGGCTGTCCAGAGAGGAGCCCAGGGCGACTGCACCACTAGCTACTGATATATATGAAATGGCAGTGGGCTACATGCTGTCGATTTTGACTTGGCTTCATTTCTTAAAATTTTCACATTTCTAATGGAAGTTAATTTAATTTGACCTTTTGTCAATCCCTAAATTGTTGAACTATCATATCTATGAAAGAAAGATGACTCTTTTTTTTTCTTTAAGCTACTCAACCAGGGCTGGCCAGATAGCTCAGTTATCAGGAATAAAGTGTCTATTCCCTGGCCTACTGTGCTGGCCTCACCCCGGATCACCCTGAAATGGCAATTGAGAGAGTTTTGGGGGTTTTTTTTTCTTTTTTTGGAAGAAGTGGGGTTTGAACTGAGGCCCTTGCACTTGCCGGGAAGCATTTATTCTACTGAGCTATCTCCTCAGCCCTGAGATGAAGATTGAGACTGGGCATGGTGGTACACACCTGTAATTCCAGCATTTGGGAGTCTGTAAACAGGAGGATCACTGAGACTGATCTAGGCAGTGAGACCCTATAGACCCTATAGACCCTGTTCTAAAATAAAAAAAAAATGATTAAAGCACCCGCTTAGGCAGATGCAGAGACCCAGGGTCCCCAACAGTGCTGCCGGCCCAGCCCCCAGGGCGTACTGAGATGGAGACTGAGACTGGGCATGGTGGCAGGCACCTGCAATCCCAGCACTTGGAAGGCTGAAAACAGGAGGATCATTATGACCCTGTTCTGTGTAAAGAGACCCTGTAGATCCTTTACTAAGTAAACGCATTTTTTTAAAAAAATCACATTTGGAGTTATTCAACCAAGCAACAAGTCCTGGAGTCCCTGCCGTGTCTCAGCACTACATTTCCTGTTTTAAGAAGTAGAAAGCATAGTCCCTGGCCCAGGAATCAAAGAAAGTCCACAGTGCAAATCAAAGCAACTAGATAGTGCCACTAAATATGGGTTCTGACAAATCACTTAGAAAATCAAGAAGATATAACTAAAATAATAAAATCAGTTTTCATTTACAAAATTATTGCTAATTTTTGATTTTTAAATTTTTATTTGTTTTTTAACTTTGGTACAGGGTCTCACTACATAGCTTGGACCCATAGTGATCCTGCTTTCTCAGCCTCCCCAGCACTGGGATTACAGCCATGCTCCACCATACCCGGTTTCAGTGGCCAGCCTGGTGCCAGGCAGGAACGGCATGCAGTACTAGGGATCAATCCTGGGTTCCTTGTGCTTGCCAGGTAGGTGCTTAAACCACCAAGCTCTCACACCAGCCTGCTATTTTTTTTATACAATGTAAAAACAAATACACTCAAACACACAGCTGGTAGGAATTTAAGTTGTTATACTCATTTTACTAGATATTTAATAAAATTATCCCAAAGACTTAAATTTTAAAAAAATGTTTATTTTCATTTTTTTTCTTTTTTCTTTTCTTTTATTTTTAGGGGAGGGTCTACAGGGTATTCAGATTCTCACTACTAGATCAGACTTTTAGTGATCTGCCTGTTTATAGCCTTCCAAGATCTAGGATTACAGGCACATGCCAGAACGCCCATGCAGGCAAGTGCTTATTCTATTGAGCTATCTCCCAGCCCCTTTCTTTTCATTTTTAAAGAGAATTAAAAAATAGTTTTAAAAACATTAGCGATGATACAGAATTTCACTAAACAAAATAACAGGAATTCAACAATGGTTGCTTATTGCAAATTGCTGTCTTCAAATTAGTTGTTCAGATTATCAGATATAAGTAAGCAAAACTGATCAAAAAAGTTATAAAAAACTAAAAAGGAGAGAGAGAGAGAGAGAGAGAGAAGAAAAGTTTCTTTCAATAGACCAGAGGAAATCAGCAGCACAATCCCCCAGTTGTACACACACACACACACACACACACACACACGGGTCTTTCTCCTTTCCTCCTTCCTTCTGTCCTCTCCCTCACACCAGCTTCCCTGCCCTGGCTCAGGTTCTTTCCCCACCACAAGATCTACGATGCCTTTCAGATTCTATTTGCCTTTCAGATTCTTTCAGATTCTATTTCAGGTCTCACACTAGCGAGACAATATGACGTTTGCACATGCAACTCTGACTTATTTCACTTACAAGTGTGGTCTCCAGTTGCATCCATTTATCAATAAAAGCCTCAAATTTATTTTTTATAGCTGAGTAATGCTCCACTGTATAAAAATACCACACCTTCCTTATACGTTCCTCAATGAATGGACATGTGGATTGTTTCCAAGATCTAGCTATGACAAACTGTACTGCTAATAAACATGGGTGCACAAAGATCACTGTGGTATGAGGGAAAAATACCCAAGAGGGGAATAGCTGCCTCAGATGGGACCCCAATCCTACCTTTTTTGAAATCCCCACACTGACTTCCATAATGGTTGTACCAGCCCACCAACAGTGGAGAAGGGCTCCTTTTTCCCCACTGTCCCTCCAGCATTTGTTACTGTTTGACTTCCTGATAACAGCCTGGTGTGAGATGGAATCTCAGTGTTATTTTAATTTGCATTTTTGAAATGACCAATGATGTTGAACATTTTTTCATATATTTATTTGGCGTTTATATTTCTTCATCTGAGAAATGTATATTCATCTCTGTTCTGTGGACTCTGATCACAACATTTCTCCAGCGAAAAATAAATGTGAGTAGCATCACTAATCAGAAAAAAAATATGTAATCCTAACATTCTAGGAGGCTGAGGCTAAAGGATCACAAATTCAAGCCCAGCTTGGGAAAGTCAGTGAACTGTAGTCTCAAAACTTAAAAGGGTGGAGGCGGTGGGGCAGTGTAGCTCAGTGTGAAGGCCTTAGGTTCATTTCCCAATATACTGAAAAACTAAAGAGAGAGAGAGGGGTGGGGGGAGAAGGAAGAGGAAGGGGCGGGGATAAGAAAGGAAAGAAAGGAGAGAGAGAGAAGAGAGGGAGGAAGGAAGGCAAAGAGAGGAGGGAGGACAGAAGGGGGAAAAAGACAAAGAAAATAGCTCATTCATATCACTCACTGTAGGAGGCAACTGCTCCATGCCAAGCTGGAGTAGGGTTCCTCAGCACGGCATGGAAATATCCTCCGCAGCCACTGAGGGTCCACTGCTTTTCCAGCATTTGTTCTAGGATGTTCTACATGTCTCTGAGGAATGTTAAAATTCACCACTGAAGTCTTACTTGATAAGGGCATTGCAAGAGGCTTTATAAACACACCAGGCTTGAAATTAGAGGGTGAGTTTATTGTTATTATGGAAAGCAAGGCTCTTTTCACATTAGTATTTGGTGAACAATAAATACATTTCCAAGAGAGGTCTTCTAGGCTGATATGCATTCAAGGTATTATCTCTACTTTGACTGTGTGTGCTTCTGGGTGAGAAAATTCTAATTGCACTCCCATTCAAAAATCAACCGTGGGAATAAGGAATCACGCTCATTTTATGCACAGCTGCCCCAAGGCCTTATCCTTAAAACAAATTACAGCACCTCCTATGTGGCACACACTCTGAAGCTAATTCTAACCCTACAGCAAAACTCCAAAATTAAACTTTAATCTTTGATCTAAACAATTTGGTGTTTGCGATCAATCTTAAGCATTTTTTTTATAAAATGCCAAGGTAATTGTTGGAGCAGAGGGAGACAGAGTTGTCCCACAGCACACATTCTGTCTGCTAGAGCCACATGAGGCTCCCTGGCAGGAGGCTGTGGAGAAGGTGGCCTCTGTCGGTACCAGACAGGAAAAGAGGGGGAACGCAGAAGAGGAAATAGAAGAGAGGAAGGCAAGGAGAGAGGGTGGGTAGAGAAGGAAGTGAGGGGAGGGGAGGAAAGAACGGAGGGAGGAAATCTACAGAGGAAGGGAGGGAAGGAGACAGGGATGAAGATGGATGAATGAATAAAGGAAAAAGGAAGGATGGAAGGAAGGAAGGAAGGAAGGAAGGAAGGAAGGAAGGAAGGAAGGAAGCCATAGCATGGATCCCATTTATTCTGCCATGTCAAAGAAGTGCAGACTTCCACTTCATTAAAACACTCACTTTGGCCCTGACAGCCATATTAGAAGTGAAATTTGGTCTCTTGAAACCACACACTCAGAAGTCAATAGGATGAAAGTAAATTTGACCAGATATTTCCAGAAGCCAAGATGCCAGGGATGACAAGTTCCAGAGCAGGGAGAACCCCACCCCACAAGCAGGGCCCAAATAAGGGTTCAAAGAGTTTGCAGCAGAAGGTCTGCCCCTCCCTGGCTGGCTGCGGAGCCCCCGTGTCCTGCAGCAACCTGCTCAGCCGCTCTGATAAGTCAGACAGAATTCATGCGAGATTACCACACAGCTCCTGCCAAGCTGTGCTGCGGCGCGGGTAATAGATATGCTCCAGCACTAAATCCTAAAAGGCCCTGCTACATCTGTCAAGCATGCCCTGGAAAAGCACCCTCAGTTCAGATGTTATCACTGCTCTGCCTGCATCAGAAGATTTAGTGTCCACCCTGGAGGTTGCTTGTGCTGCACAGTTTTCAGGGGCAAAACAACAAGGGAGAAAGATGAGAGAAAAAAGGCAAATTATTCTTGCTTAAAGCAAAAGAAATAAAGTGATGTGCTTGCAGACTGGCTCAGCCGCTCGCCCTGCATCCAGAAGGTCCCAAATCCCACATTAAGGAGGTAGTGATGTTCTAAGCTGATTAGCTAGGACGCTTAGAGTCCCTGGACTGTGACATCATGTCGATGATCTTCTACAGAGCGACTCTTTCCCAAGGAAAGCTAAACAACAAACCCAGCAGGGATCCATAGGCAAGAGATAGAAGATGCAAGCTTTTGATAATTAACTTTAAAACAGGTTCGGGAGAAAGCTGTTCTGATATAAAATGAACTTTTCAGAGCATTTGCTCAGGAAAAGGAAAAAATTAAACCCCTCCAAACAGTTGTACTTCCCACTAGCTCTGTTTCCAGATGCAGCTTGTATTTGTTCAAAATTTATTTTAAGCACTACTTTGGACATTTTGTTCATTGTGAACAAAGAAGAGTGTTACATTTATATGTATTTTTAAAATGCAGAGGAAAAAATTATATATATATATATGTATATGTATATATATATATATATATATATATTCTGTTTTAAAGCACAGAAACTTTGCAAATTAACTCACTGTTTTCTCACCAGAGTCTATAACGCACCCAAGGAAAAGGCAGGGAACCTTAACCTGACCCATCATCTTGGTTTTCTGAAGCTGCTTTCATTTATAACCCAAGATGAATGCCCAATGCCCGGGATCTATGCTGGAGTATCTGTGGGTCTTGGAGAACTGTGAAGGACAGGTGCATCTTGTGGCATTTCACCTGCAGACCTGTTCAGTCAGGAATATAGGCCAACAAAAGTCAGAAGCTAAAGGTCCCCAACTATGAGCATTATTCTTAACCTGAGAATGTAAAAAACTTCCAAGAAAATTGGCCCTTTTCTTAACAGTGTCATGTGATATCATCACATAAAGCATGTCCCTGCTCTTGAAAACAAACTTGAGGGGAGAACCAAGGATTGACCATAGAATGTTCTGGGCTGATGAGATCTTCTCCAGTGAGAGCTGGAGAACTTGTTTTCTGGGAGACTTTCCAAACTGCTGGTGCTAACTTGATCCCATGCATTGTCTTATTTATTCTCTTAATGGTCCTACTTGGCCGGAAATGTAGACATTCCTATCTTTTAGAAGTAATAACAGAGGCTCAGGAAGGTAGAATACTGTCCAAAAATACAGTTCATGGATCATCCTTGCTCTGTCATTTGAAGTCATCTGCCTAGACTTAGGAACACATTAAATCCTTGATCAGATCTTTTTAATTGTTGGATCAGACTGATGCTTACTTCCACAGTGGCTGCTCAGAGTGCTTGCTTAAACCCAGGAAGTGCATGCTGCCATCTTGTTGTTTCCAGTACACGAATCTGGGTGATTTCAAGAGCTCAAAATGCCAATCATGTAGAGCACTCATTGGGCTTTCCAAGAGCTGAAGGTGATAGCAACTCTCCCTGGGGCCCTGGGCAGCCATCCGCAAATAGCAGAGACATCAGCTGAAGAAAATAACAGCCACTGCAAACTGGTAGGAAGATGTCACCTCCTGACCTTCTACCCCATCTGGACACTGTCATTCCAAAGTACATTTTTGTCCCAGTGCTGGGCTCCAGGTACTTCCATCAGAGAGCACACACTTGGGGTGTTTATGATCAGAGTCCAATTAGCCTAAGGGGAAATTAACCAATTGGCTGGCAGCTCACTGATTAGCAATTATTTTTCCAGAAAGTTGGTAGCAGCAGTGGTGACTGCTGAGCCCAAATCCCTATTGCCGCCTCCTAGTTACTTTGCATAACAAAACTCCCATTCCTCTGAGTTTCCCCACAAATAAGCTGTAGCTCCTTTGGACAACATTCTGGCTTTTGATTTTCATTTTATACACATTGGTATTTACTTTCTCTCTAAATCAAACTCAGTATGCCAAACACTATGGTCACTTAATTATCATTCAGCTCTTTGCTCATCCCCACCATTTAGAAGAGATGAGTTGGTGGCCTTGTCCCAGCATGGAAGATGGATGTGTACCAGCATCTGTTATGATCTTATCCTGTGTGATCTCAGATTCACATTGCAAAACAGCCACACAACTTACAGAGTCCAGTTTCTTACCCTGATACAACAATCTGAGCCACATAAGATTGAATCCATGCAGCATATTATGGTCATTAGGTCATGACTCTGGGGCTTATAAATCAGAAGGAATGTCACCTCAGCCACTGACCATGTAGACAAGTTAATTACTTCATTCTGATAAATCCTCAATATTTTCATCCATGAAATAGCATAATAAAATACCTATCTCATAAGGTTTTCATGAGGATTAAGTTGAATAAATACATGGAAATCAAGTAGCACACATTTTTTAATAGGGTAATAGTTTAATAAATGATCCTAGTATTGTTGATATTATTGTATTACAATTTAATCTCATGGGTTCATTGATGTTGCTTTCCAAACTGCTAACGGAATTAAAGTTGTTTTATTGGGTTTTTTTTCCCTTTACTTTGCCAGCAAGATGACCATAACGCAAACTTTCAGGACTAGTTAAGGGCCTATTCTAACAGAACTGAAAGAGAAACACAACCAAAAGAGAAATAGTCTTGACCTCATAGGTAGGCCTCTTCCCACATATCACAATGTTTGTCATCTAGCTTTTACACCACTTGGAACTGCTATTTGACTTTTTTTACGTATAGTTTTCAGAGATAACACCTCGCTGATTACAAATATACTATGTTACAGTCAGGGATATCTTCTCTGGTGACCAGGATAGTATCAAGCAGTTGGTGGTCATTCTGTAAATGTCAGAAAAGTGGAAATATAAATGAAGGCTTTAACCACCCACCTCTACTTGGGCCTCATGACCATCTTCCTCGAGCGGAAGAACTCCCTACATGAAATGAGGCAGGGTGATGACTCCATAGTATGTAATACTATCTTGTTGAGCTTTTTCATGCCTCTGAAACAAGATATAGGCATTGATTATAAGAAATAGTAATCTATAAGCCAATACCAGTGTTTACCATAGGGTGGGTCAGAAAGACATTTTGATATAGTCATGATTGGTGAATGAATTGATTTTACTTCTGAAAAAGATGAATGCTTTAGGTGATTTAAGGATGATTCTTTCCTTTCTCACATCAACACAGGGTAAAGAAGACACACTAAGAAGGTTCCACACCCTGGGCTTCCCTTGATTACACCCACAGTCAGGGGAAGAATTCCAAATTTGGTTGGTTTAACTTCAGGATCTGAATCTTCCCATATCAACATCAAAATTATATACAAGATTCTTCAAAGTAGTTGTTCAGATTACCAGATATAGACATGCAAAATTGATCAGACAATATAAGCACTAACTGTTCCTTTTAACAAACCAACAGAAATTAGTAGTATAATTAAGCTGTCTTGTATGTGTGAACACATATTTTTTTTTCTGTTCTTTTTTTTCTTTTCCTCTTTTCCCCACCCCAGTTGTTTCTTTTTGGGAAGTTTCTTTCTCTTTCACAGTATCTATTGTACCCTTCAAATTTTATTTACTCTTTCATTTTCTTATGCCTGGGAGACAAAATGATGTTTACACATGTGAGTCTAATTTATATCACTGATGAGTATAGTCTCTAGTTGTATCCCATAAAAGCCTCAAGTTTATTTTTCTTTATAGCTGAGTAATACTCTATGGCATGAAAATGCCACTCTTTTTTATCCATTTCTCGGTTGTTGGGTATTTGAATTGTTTGCAAGATCAAGCTATGACAAGTTTTTGTCACCAAGAGCGTATTTTGAAAGTGATAATGTGCAATGTAAAAACCATTGTTAATTTCCTATCACCCTGTTTTGAAATTCTGTATTGTTTTCATTTTTTCTTATTTTTTACTCTCCTTAAAATAAAAAAAAATTATATACAAGATTCTCAGTAAGGGACCAGGGAGATGGCTCAGTAGGATAAGCGCTTCCCTGGCAAGTACAAGGGCCTGAGGTCAATCCCCAGTT
>NDGN011451956.1:20000-27891 GCA_002564285.1 Tympanoctomys barrerae
ATCTCCGCTCTCTCTGCATGCGTGCTGAACAGCAGGGGTATAAGAAGTTGGCTTTAATGGTATTTAATCTAAGATTCCCGATAGTCCTCTAAATCTGCCTCACCAGCCGGCACCCAAGTACAAAACGCATGGCCTCAATTAGCACCAGAACCTTCTACCCCCCTCCCCAGCAGGCCTCCTGCTCAGACTCACCCCAAAACACAGCTCTGCAGCAGAAGAAGACAAGAACCTCGCAAAGGGTGCGAGGGAGCTGAGGATCCTCCTCAGTCCCTGTGTGTAGGAAGGCAGGATGGACATCATGATGTTTTAGGGACACAGGGAATCCATTATGGGAAATTAGTGGAATTCCAGGACACTTGGTAAAGAAAAAAGGAAAAAGAAAAAATTACCTCAAGCAAAAGGGGAGAAAACAATTCAGTGAAACCTTGGAATTTAAAAGTAATGAAAAAGCAAATGCCACTCAGGGGACAAAAAACAACAGCCTCTTGGATCCTCTTCCAAGCAGACGTTGCCTGAAGTCTTCCTCGGCATTATTGAGGGCTGGCGATATGGCATGTTTGTCTATTTGAGGACATCTAGAGTCATGCCCTCTCCATTTGCTGTGCACGTGGCAGGCTCCAGGGAGAGGAGCAAGGACTGCTGGGCTCTTTGGCGACCCACAGGCTCCAAGTTGGAGACCCAGGCCTTTCTGAAGAGGGATGACTAATACACAGCAGGTAAGTGATTAAGGTGTATCTCCCAGCTACAGGCCACCGGCAAGGGGAAACTAAATGAAGAACGAAAGTTCTCTGCATGGAGGAAGGGGAGGTCATGGTGAAGGTGACAATGCCCGGAGCTGAGATAGAATGAAGCAGAGATTATCTTCTCTCCAGTGGCAGGGGATCTTCTCCTGATATACAAAAACCTGGTAGGACAGCATTATGGAACAGAAATCATAGTACATGTCTTGAAGTCACAAAAGTTAAGTTATGTGAGCTACGATGTTTTCGTCTTTAATATGGGAGAAATTTTTCGCAGAGTTAGGCTGAGTCAGATCAGAAAATAAATCTGAGCACATTGCAAGATAACTGGGGGCCCAGTATGTATCCAATCAATGTTTCCCTTCCTTCCCTTCTTCCCGGCTTCCTCCTTTTTCTCCCTGCCTTCTCTTTCTTCTAATGGCAAATGACTTTGGGTACCTCTGTTTTTTAAGAATATAGAAGTTTTCTTTATCTTCCACTAGATACAAAGAAAATGTCCAGTCCCTCCCAGATAGTCCCATTTGCATCAGTTCTTACAGGATATGGCTTTTGTTTTCCTTACACGGGAAGGAAAAGGCTGAAGAGACAGGAGGATCCAGCATCATCTGCATGAGGCCAAGAGCATCCGAAAGCACCTGCACATGCCTCAAAGGAAAAAGAAAATGGCACACTCCCATGAGTGACACAGTGTCATAGGGGCACCATGTGCACTCCAGATTCCTGGTGAAGATCCCCAACACTGGTTTTTAAAAAAGTAGCAAAGCTTCAATTCCCAGCTGCAGAGCAGAAATGTGCCACCAAGCTCTATTCCTCCATGCTATGCTGGGTAGTTCCTGGGAAGGACATCTCTTCCTGGGTCTCCCTCCTTAGAGCCATCCCTTAATCTTGCATTACTATAGGAGGCAGGAATTCTCCCTTGGACCTTGCTCTGCAGCAGTGCCATGGTAAACCTGTCTGATTTGTCTTCTGTGAGCCTCACAGTCCATCGAGTGCTAATTCCTTCTATCCAGATCCCCTGAGCATGCCTTCTGCCAATCATCTAAGCCTACCCCAATAGAGCGTCAGCTGTAACCACTGTGACAAGACTACTATGTGCCTTATATCCCACAGGAGAGGATCTCTTGTGGCAGTCAACAGACACTTGGGGTGAGTTATTTGTGTTCTTCTCTTTTGTACCCCACACAAGGTCATTCTCTTGCACAAAGTAG
This sequence comes from Tympanoctomys barrerae, assembly GCA_002564285.1. Taxonomy (NCBI): domain Eukaryota; kingdom Metazoa; phylum Chordata; class Mammalia; order Rodentia; family Octodontidae; genus Tympanoctomys; species Tympanoctomys barrerae. The sequence goes on from NDGN011451956.1 coordinate 21,949, forward strand.
ACACTCAGTAAATACTAGCTGAAGCCAAGGCTCAAGTGTGGCACTACATGCAGAAGCCTGGCCATTCCATTCCTCTCAGCATATGCTAAGTAGAGCACTAACGAATTTAGGGAGGAAGGACACATTCTGCCACATGGACTGTAAGTGGCACATCAGAAAGGTCAGGCACCAGCGTGGCAGTGCTCATATTCAGTGTTTTTGACAGGCAGGGTGATAAGTTTTAAATAGCATCTTGTTTGATCCTCTCAACCAGATGAGGTAGATATAGTGGTACCTGGCTTCATACACTTTTGTTTACAAACAAATTAGTTCACAAATGGAAGCATTTGGCAAATAATTTGTTTCTGTTTGCAAACGCTGCATCAGGTCACAGACATGACTATAGCTATCTTTCTGACACAAATACAAATGTGGCTATCTTTTCCAAAATCATAGACCAAATTAATTTCACGAAGCACTGTATTTTTATTGGTGCCATATGACAGATAGGGAAAAGAAACCATAAAAAGATTGGTAATGTATTAAAGAATTTGGCCAGATCCAGCTGAGGCCAGGCTGATGCCCTAGTTAACAGCTGATTGCTGAGTGGCCACTAGTGGAGAGCTTGCCTTCTCTAGGTAAAACCTGTAAGAATTCTGCTAACTTAAAGTGGGGGAAGCACCACAGGCTGGAACCTCCAACTGTCCACACACAGTGCAGAGCAAATAAAGAATGAGATCCGGCTTAAACTTATTTTGTAGAAATGAGGCAGAATCTGCCCTGGCCCAGGTCACTCCCTGGCCTGCATTTTTCCTTTGAAGATAATAGATCTGGTCAATTTAAAAGGGGCAGAGGTGAGGTGAGAAACCAATAAACCCCTTAAAGTTTGGCTGCCTAACTAATCCATGAATTATGTGCTCATGAATGAATCATAGAAATGAAAGATAGTAGAGGCCCTGGGTCACGTGGCCATCCCCCCAGTGTGGGGGTATTTTCTGCAGCATCTTCTAGGAGTGCTTCTCCAGTCTAATTAGAAATGACCAAGCAATGGGGTTCCCACCGCTGCCTCTTGGGGAACTATTCTGCCGTCTAAGAGACCTAATTATTAGGAAATTGATCATTATATTCATACTAAATTCTTCTCCACACAGTTGTATCACATTGCTTCTTAATTGTTCTCCTTTTGACCCTGCCGCCTCCTCCCCCAAACAATTCCTCTTAAGCACTTCAATTACTTTTTCCCTCCGCTGATTCCCAGCCAGCCCACCAGGGAATGAAGTGGAGAGGAAAGAGAGAAATGCGCACGGAGGATGATGGAACAGAGCCCTGCAGCCCAGCAGAGTTTCTTAGTCCACAGAAAGCCCATTCACTGGCTTTCTCCGACCTGCCAAAACCCTGAGCACACAGCAGGCTACAGAGCACTTGAGCCCCCACTTGTCAGAGCACCTGGCAGAGCAGAAGGCAGAGCCCAGCCTCAGGAGCTACCCCACTCCAACTGCAGCCTCTGTGGGGGCCTATACAGGCTGGAGCAGGTCCCAGAAAGCAAATGCATGGGGTGCCCAGAAGAGAGTCCCAATACAAACACCTTCCTACTCTGCATAAAAAATGCTGGCCTGGAACCCACAAACTTTGCAATCTTAACATAAGAGGAGAGGAAAAGCCCAGCAAGTCCGAGCTCTTGTGAACTTCAAAGTGGCCCCTCCGCAGGTTTGGCCAGTCTCACTGTGATGGAAGATAGAATCGGTGTCACGGACCCCGCCCCCCTGCCCAAGCTGTGGTTCTCACCACTCTGGGCATCAGGGCACTGGCAACCCTCAGAATGTCCCCTGAGGCCGGGAGGAGCACTCTACATAGAGTTGTATGAGTTTTCTTCCTAAGAAGGCCACAGTACTGGCCAGTGGAGAGTGAAATACAATCCATGTGCCCTCATACAAGCCAGAGGAAAAGCACATTTTTATAATTCATGGCTAGAAGTTGCTCTGAAAGTTGTCCGTCTATCCTTGGAATACTCTTATCTGGTCTTACAGAAAATCACACACTGTCTTAAGCATCTTTGTAGCAATCTCTTCTATCTGTGGTTCTAACTGACTTGGGCACACACTCACTGAAGGCAGTCATCATGCCTTAATCTTCATTCTGCCTCACACAGCACACAGGATGCTGTAGCTGGCGTGGGGCAGACACATCATAGATGTTCACTGGCGAATTACAAGATTCTGGAGGCATGAGATGCAGCAAGAACACATATGCCTTCTCCTTTCTTCCCCAGTGATTCCTCCTTTCACCTTCTGTTTCACTTGCCTCGTCTCTTCCTTCCTTTCCCCACAAGTTGGGTGTCTGCAGTGCTTCTGGGTACCTCACATAGAAGCTTCTTCTATGTTCCCTGTGGTAGCAGCCTCAGGCAACTCCAAAATACAATGATGCCTGCAAAGAATCAGAAATTTAAGATGACCTGATGGAAATCTGTTCACTTACAGAAAAGAAAGTCAAGGAAAACCCAGACAAGCAGCTGCCCGCAGTTACCCATGAGGTTTGCATTGCAGTAGGAGCAATTATTTTCCAAGAAATGAGTTTGAATATCTACTATAGGGAAAGCTCTATGTTAGTTGTAAGGATTACTAAGGTAAAAAAAAAGTTTTAATTATTGATATCTCAAGTTTACAACTTAGTGGATCAGACTGAGATCTGTGATCTCCACCATAATGAGCAAATGTTTTTATAGCAGATTGGATAAATTTGTTAAAGCTGGGGGTGGGGACATGACATGAGGTCATGCATACCTCTCGAAAGAGGTGACATCTGAACCAGGCTTTGAAGGATGAATGAGAGTGAGTGTGAAAGAAAAGATTAGCAGGACATTCTAGAATGGGAAACATTAAAATAAGATGATAAGCAGTGAGGCTGGAGGTCCAGAAAACATATAGTTAGAAGAGGATAAGCCTGAAATGATAGATTATGACAAATGTTCAGTTTCACACTAAGTATCTGTATCTGAGTTTTACAGAGAGGAGTGACCAGAGAGTTTTGATCAAATTACAGTATTAAAACTGACATTGAATAGATAGACCAGATTATAGGTAAGGCCCAGTAACTAGGCCTTACTGAATTTGTTCAAGAAATAATAAGAAATTATTCTAAGATATCAATTAATGGTATAAAGAAGATCAGACAATTTTGGAAAACTTTTACAAGATTGACTGGACTAACTGTATATGAAAGGAAAGAAAAAGAAAAAGAAAAATTGCAAAATGATTTTGAGATTTTTAATTTGATTCTTTAGATGAGTACCTAAAGAATGGTTTTGAATGATAAGCTTAAAGAACTGGATGCTGGGTTCTACAGGGAAGTCTTGGCTAGAGCTAATGGCCTGGGGATGTGTAGAAGAGAGGAAGCCATGGGAGGAGGTATGAGACTAGCACAGAGCTTAAAATATGAAGCTTGGGAGCATGCTGCATATAATGACTCACCCGGAGAGAGGCCAGAGAGGGAGACTGAGGAAGAAGCATCAGAAAGACAAACAGAAAACCAGAAGAGGAGTTCCCCAGGGAGAACAGGGTCAACATGGCCATTCCACATAAAGGTTGGGCAAGATGAAAGCTTAGCAGAAACCAACAAATGCAACCATCGAGATCTCCTCTGGGACTGTGAGAGCATGTGAGAGATAGGGATGGGAGTAGAAATCAGATCAACACTTAGATTAAACACGGTAGACAGCAAATCGAAGATTTGACAGAGTATGCACCATCTCTGCATACTTTGAAGGCAACTAGTCCACAAGAAAGGAAAAAAGAAACCTTACTGAACTTAGTTTTAGGTAAGGAGAGACTTCATCATATTTATAAGGAATCAATTCAAGAGAAGAAAAGGATAATTGATGGGCAAAAAGTCTAGAAGATTTGTGAAGTGATGTGACCAGGAACAAAATTGGAAGAGTATGCAATCTCTTCTCTCAAGATGAAGGGAGGAAAACAAGACAGCACAAGAGTTGGGTGATACGGGGGTGCAATAAAACTTGGGGAGCTCAGCACTGTTGACAAGTATTTATTCACCGAAAAGGGAAAACTCATCTTCCACATGTGGGTGGACAGACTGGTTAGGAAAGGGATAATTGCCACCTCTAGTGACACACGAAAAGGGCAATGAAAGATGAATGAATGTCAAGGTCAGCTCAAGGATGAGGGAAGAGAGGAACTTAAAGCAATAATTTTAAGGAGCCTCTCATTGTCAGGGTCATGTACATGCAAGATTGGCGCAAGGAGCTAGTGTTTCTTTACATTTTACCCTCTGGCACCTCACTCATCAGCACCTAGACTTGGTCTTGGGATTAGATAACAGTCCCAGCCATTAAGACAGTGTGAGAAATGAGGAGGAAAATTAACAACACAGCATGGTCTGACCAGAAAATTTACTTTCATAGTACTTAGAAACCCAGGACAAGAAGTGAAGAGAGGAAGGGACAAAGAGATGAAGAGAGAGGAGTCAGGCAAAAGGAAATGGGGAGTGAAAGACAAAGTTCTTTAGCTGGACATTGGAGAACAAGATAAAACAAGTCAAAGGAGTGAGAGTACAGAATGCTTGTGTGAGCGTAGTTGAAATGGTTGCTCAGACAAGGTAGGAGGAAGCCAGGAGGAAGTGGTACGCTGTGACATATGAAAGGTCAAGAGACAGGGAGTCCCAATGAGACCAAAGAATGTGTTTCAAGGGCATGAAAGAGTGGAGACTGATAGAAGGATCAGAGTTTGTGGTCAGAAAGGAGAGTTTCAGAGTTCAGAATTTCAAAAACAGAGCAACTCCAGGTGACAGCAAGGTCTCACCGGTTCTGCGTGAGCAGCTGCTGAAGTGGAGTTGAGGTGGAGGCTGCTAGAGAAAGCGGCCACCAGGAGCTGTGAGGCTGAGCCACGGATGGGCTCGCTATGGGATGTGGCCGCAATAGTGAGACTGAAAAGATTCACTCTTCTGTCTAAATGCTTTCAACACAAGTAAGGGCAAGGATGATTCTTTTCAGACATCTGTGTGTCCTTGCTGTCCAAGCCAAAGTCGTGCCCCAGTGTACTCTGCAGTGGCTTTTCTAGCATAAAGTACAGTAGAGTCTGATCTCACACTGGTGTGTAGTTTTCTCCATCTGCTCTTCTATACTTTTTTTTACTGTACATAGCAGTGTATCTTGGGACAATGGATGATCCAAAGTTTACAGGAGTCCATACAGTGAGATGGGTATAATTATATGCAACTGTAATATCATCCAGGGCAAAGCTTCTCCCATCTTCCACAACTAAACACTCTCTTTCCATGCTGTGGGAAAGCCTTATGTGAAAGGGCAATATTTGTACTTCCTGTATTTTATGTTCTAGTGTGTAAAAAAGATTTTTGTATGTTTCTGTCTATACTGAACTATTTAATTAATTAGGAGAGCATGTGTTTTACCAGGACTTAACTTTAAAAAATGATAACAGGTAAATGTAAGCCATTTTATTTGAATAAAAACAAAATCCAGCATTTAAATGCCTATCGACATTGGATCTGAAATAAGCACAGTCAACCCACAAGTTTGGAAAGAAGGTCATTTTCACAGGGTGACACTCCAGCTAAGGCCAATGAACACTTTTACAAGACTTCATAAAAAGAGCTGTGCTAGTACTGACCTTATTCATTTTGGATATCCCTTCTATGAGGTAACTTAAAAACATCTCATGAATCCATTCCTATACACACTCCTAAGGCTCTTCACATAACAGAAAACCAGGAGTTAGAGGGATTGCGTTGCACATCGCCAGAAGGCCCAGGCATGCTGCCTCTGCTGGTGTGGAGGACACAATGTGCTTCCATTGTTACACTGAGGTATCCAGGAGACATTTAATAATTATGACCATAATTGCTCAACTGCCGAAAATGGCCACTTCCTAAAATCTCTGTTAGTAATCTCTCTCTCTCTCTCTCTCTCTCTCTCTCTCTCTCTCTCTCTCT
>NDGN011451962.1:0-14687 GCA_002564285.1 Tympanoctomys barrerae
CCATCCCCTTCTCCAATGTTGGTATTGACAAATTACTGTGTCTATACAGAAAATATATGAAAAACTCACTTAAATTAGACTACACTATAAATGCTATATACTCGTCAAATTTTTGTTTTGTTACTTAACATAACTGTCTCTTAACATTTCTGTATTATGAATTTGTAATCCTGGATTGTTGCCCATTATATTTTACATTTTAAAATATCATTATTTTCCATGAAGCTAATTATATGTATGTCCTAGTTCATTAATGAAAATTCATATAGAGTATATCTTCAAAATAGAGTATATTCAGAGAGTCATATTTCAGTGAAAAGATCTGCACTTTTTAAATTTATTTGGGTTGACTATACAACACACTATTATCTTAACTGTATTCTACCAGAACTATACTATGGGGTAATGAAACTATCTAGATTTCAAAATCTGTGACAGAAACTACCTTAAATTTCTGAACTTGATGTTTTATAAAGTTTTTCTTAATCTAGATAACAATCTTGAACATTACAAATAAAATGTTTTAGACATTGCATGTTTTTATTTTTGTTGGAATTGAGGAGGAATGATATCAGACTTTCAATATTTTGTGCCAAAACAGCATTGAACCACTATTCAGCTTACCTGTAACTTCTAAAATCAGTCATAACCCTTTAATGAATCATTTTAAACCACTTACTCTTTAACACAAAACAACTTAAACATTGCAAGAGGCTATCACAAAAGCCCACTGAGGTTTCTTAAGAAATCGAGAGGAAGAGGATTGAGGCGATTAGGCTAAAAGAGGCAGCTCTTTCATTGGAACTCTAAAGTCAGTCCATTTGTACTTCAACCTGTGAGGTCAATTGTCTTGTCTATCCAAATGAGCTCTGCCATTCTTACATCTAGAGACTGCTGAGTGTTTGTACAGATATAGTACTAGGTATGAGGGACATAGTGCTGAATAGAGGAAGTATAGTTTAATGCAGAAAAAAGTTGAGGAATAACTTCACTAGCAGACAAATGCAGTGCTTTGGCTGAGGAGAAATGGATGCATGCCGGGGTCTCAACCACTGCTCTAGAACAACGAAGGACTGGGGGGTGTATCTCATAGATAGAATACTTACCTAGAATTATGTAAGGGGGCTTTGGGTCCATCTCCAATGCTACCAATTAGCAGAAGTGACTTTAAGTCTGAGACATGAGCTACTGGAGAGGTACAGATGTGGGTGGGGATGGAGACAATGAGGTTTTTGGATAAAAAGAAGGGCATGTGTGGAGAACTCTAGGTGAAAATATGTGGCTTGTATCCACTCAGCCTGCCTCAAGCACCAGAATACAAGAAAACGATAGTGAAGGTGGCCAGCAGGGCAACCAGCCCTCATTGAGTGAAGAAAAATGATGGGAGACCACAAGGCTGAATCAGGAAAAGCAGCTAAGAGCTACTACATCTGGCCTTGGAAAATTACTTTCTAGATCATCATTTTGGAGGATCTGTGCCTCTCATCTTTCCGAGTTACCTTAAATCTTTCTGATCTGAAAAGGGCCTGGATGATAATTGTTCTGCACTGTAAAGCAATAATAATGGTCAAAATGAATGGATTATTTACCATGTTCCCATCTAGGTACTTTCTAGTCACAGGTGCTAAATCTTTATAGCAAGTCTGCGGTTGATCCCATTCTGCACAGGAGCATAATGAGCCACAGTGCAGTTAGTTCAGAACTTTCCTGAAGTCACAGGAGAGTATGAATTGAGTCTGGGCCATCTGCCTCTGAACCACTGTATTCCACAGAGGCTCTTGCCAAGTCTTTGTTCAGTGGTTTTCAGTTTGGCAAAGGAGAAATCATTCTGTTTCCAAAGGCTCTGGCCAAACAAACTTTTTGAAGCTTTACTATCAGTGAATATTAAGTGCAGCTAATAATAAGCACTGGAGAAAAATTGTGAAAGCCTACGAACAAATTTTAAGATGCAGTTGATCTTCTGGCCAAGGAAAGTGCTACATAAACACGTGATATTTGGCTGGGGTTAGTAGTACTTGTAAGTCAGAGCTACATGACACTCAAATTCTTTGCTCGTTTCTGCTTTCTGTCATCAGGACCAGGGGAAACAGTGGTGGTGACAGTCAGGTGAGTTACTCAGTTCCTTGAACACTAGCTCTCCTTTGGGGGATATTGTTGGGAGCTATGCAGTGGCATAGGTATCCTTAGTCAATAGAATTTAGTATTTTAAGACATAGTATTAAGGAAGAATAAAATGGTAATGAAAAGCTTCCGGAACAGTGATGATGCACCTTTTAGAGCTTTCAATATAAAAACAGCACACTGTTGCACACCTGCTGTAGGTTTGCCACTAGTGTTCTAGAACAACAAAGGACTGAGAGGTGTAGCTGATAGAGAGAGGGCTTACCTAGAATGTATTCAGTGTTTCTTAAGTCCATCCCCAATGTTGTCAAAGAATTAATTTTTTAAAAATTCATACCAGATTGGGCCGGTGAGATAGCTCTGTGGACTAAGCACCTTCTTTGGCAAACGCAAGGACCAAGGTTCGATCCCTGGTCCCACATGCCACACCAGCCTCACACCAAGAGCACGTGAGCTGCCACCAAGTCTGGGCATGGTGGTTCATGCCTGTAATCCCAGCACTGGGAAGGCTGAAAAACAGGAGGATCACTACAAGTCCGAGCTGTGTAGTGAGACCCTCTACCAAATACATAAGTGAAAATAAACATTGTAGTAGATCAAGTAGTTCAAATAGTTATCTGAAAAACAGTGTGTAGAAATGACCGATGTTGGGTAGAAAACCTTGCAAGATTAGTATCTCTTCCTGCCTGGAGAGATGTAGAAATGTGAGTCCCAGCTGGCAGGGATTGATCGCCTTTTCTTTAGAATGTAATAATATCTTATAAGAACACCTTTTGAAAAAAGAAATTAGCATAGTCAAGGGATGGACAGGGCTGGGGGTTGCAAGAACCTTCACTGCAGTACAAATGGGAGAATGCTGGAGACTCGTGGAACTTCTAGATGTCATCTAAGTACGGGATTTGAGAGATGCCATTTGCAGCTGGTGCTCTGCTTCCCACTGTGTTTTCTCTAGTATTTAATTTAGCATCAGTGGAAGTGGCCTGGGACTTATTTTCAAGGACAGCAAGAAAAAAGGAGAATTAGACATACAGGATTCCAGTATTAGGTTACAGAACCCTCTGGATGGACAATGGGAGGTGGCAACTCTGGGAGTTAACAGAAAGCTATCTGAGTCCTGGCAGTGAAGTTGGATGGAGAAGACAGCTCAAGCCAGGGCAGTAATCTGGAGGATTCAGTAATCGGCTACACAGTGCTACAGTGGGGATCACACAAGTTGGCTAAGAGATCCTCCTTCCTCCAACCTCAAAGGTCATCTTTTTGCAAGGCACATGCCTGTGATCCCAGACCTGTGGGAAACTGAGGCAAGAGGACAGCAAATTCAATTCCAGCCCAGGAAAATTAGTGAGACTCTGTCTCCAAATAAATGGGGCTGGGAATACAGTTCAGGGCAAAGTCATTGTGTTTGATTCCCAGTGCCACCAAAAATAAAATCAAGCCCCCTTTTTCCTAGGGCTGCAAGTCATATACACAAATCAACATGCCTACCAAGTGGATGCTATGTTGCTGTTGCCTCTTTTGAATTTTTCCACTATTTTTTATTTCTTAAAGACAAGTGCCAGTGTGGAGGAGCATTGGTTAAGATGCACCTCACATTGTAGACACTGTGGAGGAAAATCTTCAGCAGGCTCTCAAGGGCCTGGCTGTGTGGGTGGGTTCTTTGGTTGCTGTTCTCTGTTTGTTTTGTGTGGGCTGAAACAGCTTCTCTTCTAGCACTCTTTGCTCTTCAAATGAAGCCCAGGCTGTCCAGCCCCACGCTGTAGGCCATTAGCACTTCTTAACCACACTTGGAGGCTTTCCCTCTCTAGAGCGTTTTCTGTAAGATCGGAGAGTGCCAAAACAATGCTGTCATTTAATAGCTAGAGGAGCTCTCCCTTTATTATCTTTCTTGATTGATCTCAGGACATTATATATAAGTTTTATGGTGTGTTTCTTGAGTGTTACCAAAGTTGCTGTGCATAGTATAAATTATTACAAGGTAGTGATTGTAAGTGCTAAAAAATTTGTCTTAGAATGAGGCAAGAAGGGAAGGAAACATGAAATTTTTACCCTACAGTACCCCACCCAGCATCATTCTTGTGCTTGAGCAGATGCATCATGGTTCTGTTTCTCCCTTCATGTCAAAGAACGGCATGAAGCAAACATCTCCCAAGCAAAGGAAAGAGGAGTCCTCTTGTGCTTCCTCCAACTGCTTTTATTCTCTAAGTTCTGAAGCAGCTATGATCACCCAGGTCATGAGTGTAAGAGCTTTAACATTGCTTAGCGTGGGGCTCAGAAGCACATTTGATGACTTTTCATAAGTCTTAATATATATTATTTAAAAAAAGTTGGTCATGACATGCTCACCAACCAGCAGAGTAAGACACACCTGGGCAATAAGACTCCAAGGATAATTTCGACACTGAACCCTGGGATTTGCTTTGTCCTACTTAAACACATATGTTTTGAGCATTGGCTGTGGGCAAGAAACTGTGCAAGTGAGCCTCTAGCATCACTGTGGCCATCAGAATTTCTTTCTGATATAGATGTTTCTTTTTATGTCTTTATGCTACTACCTTAAAAAAAAAAGAAAAGAAAAGAAAACCCCTGCTTGGCCAAGAAACTTTTAGACTAAGACTTTCATTTTACATTTGAATGGACTGAGATCCAAGAAGTGAAGTAACTCCCCAAATTTATGACTGACTATACCTGAGCCAGAACCATGTCTTTTGAATCTCTCTCTCCCTCTTTCTTCTGTCATATGCATTATCTTTATTGGGAATCTCAGGTGTGAAGGAAAGGGGAATAAGTTATTTTTCCATGATCTGTTTTTATTTTGAGCCTTCATTCTAAAAGTGGGTGAGAATTTGTATCAGTCATTTTAGAGTCACTCTCCATCATGTTTGGGGGCTGTGTAGCAGTCTATCAGACATGACCTAGTACAAAATCATGAACCAGGATAGGCATCTCCTTTCTCTGCTCATAGTGAATCCACGATGTGTCTTTCTTCCCACCTGAGATTTTGTTATTATTCCAGGCAAGTCCTATATATCCCCTCTAGCCCTTCACAAGCTGGCCAGCTCTCAGTGCAATGTATCCACTACTCTAACATCCTGAAGATCCCTATTGTTTACCCAAATTAGTTCCTGATGCTGGTGATTCAGCACAACTACCTTAGGCCTTTCTTCCCAGACATACCAGCAGAGGTGCCTGCAGCACCCCTACCATGCCCATTGCCAAGAGCATAGTCTTTTTGTGACATTGGATGACAAAAGCCTCTGCGGCCAGATCCTCCCTATTGTTCCTCTGTCTAAACTCTAAGGTTCTCCCACTACCGAGATGGCTGCCATGACCACTTCAACCTTTCAGATTTGGCCTGAGGAGAAGAGAGCTTTGAGGTCGCTCTTATTAAGGATGCAGCTGAATCTTAGCTGTTCTTTCCTCCTCTGAAATTGTGAATATTTTATCGAGTGGAAGAAAAGAAAGGCTTGGCTGTCAGATCTATTCATTTATAAGCCCTTATAAAGCTAATGATCCTGTATACATATTGAAAATAAGACTAATAGCCAATGAACATATAAAACATGTAATACAGTTGTACGAAGTCAAGGTGCACTTTTAAACACATTGTTCACACTGGGCTGCAAGTTTTTATTTCTTTTTCTTATTTTTTAACTTTTTACATATATATATATATATATATATATATATATATATATATATATATGGAGAGAGACAGATAGACAGACAGACAGAGAGAGAGAGAGAGAGAGAGAGAGAGAGAGAGAGAGAATGCAATATTTAAGCTGGTGTGTCTGAGTTACTTCACTTCACATTCTTGGCTTCATCCTTTTTCCTACTAATGTCACATTTATCATTCTTTTTGGCACAGTAGACCTTCATTGTGTATAAATACCTCATTTTTTAAAATGAGGTCAAATGGAACTTACACATTTAGTTTTTTGAGGAATCTCCTTACTGATTTTCTTTGTGGTTGCATCAGTTTAAAGTCCCACCAATAGAGAAGGATCCCTTCTCCTCACAGCCATGCCAGCATTTCTGATTGGTGGATTTGTTGATGGTAGCTGTTCTTTCTGGAGTGAGATGGAATTTCAATGTTGTTTTAATTTGCATTTCTTGAAGGGCCAGCAATGTTAAACATTTTTTCATGCATGTATTGGCTGTGTATTTATACATCTGAGAAAGGACTGCTTTTTTCAGATGCCCATTTTTTATTCAGTCTTTAAATTTTGGGGTCCTAATCTTTTTTCAGTTCTTTATATATTCTAGATATTAATTATTTGTCTGGAGAGTACCTGGTAAAAATTTTTAGCCATTCTTTACTTTGTCTCTCCACTTCGTTACAGGTTTCCTTGCTGTGCTGAAGCTTTTAATTTGTTGTGATTCACTGATTCTTGGTATTATCTCTTGCACAACCTTCAGAAAGTCTTTCCTTAGACCTATGTCTTGAAGAGTTTTTACTGATTTTGTCAGCCCGAAAATTAAGTGTTTCTTGTCTAATGTTTAGACCTTTAATCCATTTTCATTTTAGTTTGCCTCACAGTGAGAGATATGGATCCAATTTTAACCATCCACATGTGGATAGCCAGTCTTCCCAGCACCATGTGTTGGTGATGCTAACTTTCCTCCAGCAAAGTGATTTGGCCCCTTTGTCAAAAATAACATATCTAAGTGCCTGGAGTTGTTTCTGTATCTTCTATTTCTCCTATTGATTCATGAGTCTGTTTCATATTTTTCCCTGTACCAGGCTGTTTTTATCACTGTAGTTTTGCAGTATAACTTGAAATCTGGAATTGTAAGTTTGCCTTGCCATTGTTGTTCAGAAATGCTTTTGCTATTCTAGGTTTCTTCTGATTCCACATGAATTTTAAAATTGCTTTTGCCAGCTCTATAAGTAATATTAGTAGCATTATTAGTATTTTGATTGAGATTGCTCTCTCTCTCTCTCTCTCTCTCTCTCTCTCTCTCAGCATTGGCATTTTGACTATAATGATTCTGCATATCCAGGGACAGGGCATATCTTTCCATTTTCTGATATACTCTCAATCTCCTTTTTCAGGGTACTATGGGTTTAATTGTAGAGGTCTCTCAACCCCTTGATTAGGTTAAATCTCATTTTTCTTGATGCTATTGTAAGGAGCATTGTTTCCTTAATTTCCTTGGTGAGTTTGTTACTGGTGTACAGAAACACTACTGAGTTTTGAGTATTGATTTTGTGTCTTGCTACACTGTCGATTTGGATACCAGTTCTAGTAGCTTTTGGGTGGAGTTTCCGAGGTCTTCTACGTAGAGGATCATGTCATCGGCAAATAATGATAGTTATTAATTATTTAATGATATTTATTACCTTCTTCCACATCCATAGTCATTTTTTTTTTTTTTACTTTGCTTTGCTTTGCTGTTTTGAGACAGTCTCAGTATGTAGTTTGGGCTGACCCTGAATTCTCTATGTAATCCAGGCTGGTCTTGAGCTCTCAGTAATCCTCTTGCCTCAGCCTCCTGAGTGCTGGGATGATAGGTATGAGCCACCATGCCCAGCTTCCTCATCCATATTGCTTTCATTTCTTTTTCTTGTTCTATTGCTCTAGCTAATGTTTTAAAATCTATGTTAGAAATAATCAAGAAGGACATCCTTGTCTTATTTCTGTTTTTAGGAGAAAACCTTTCAGATTCTCTCCATTTAGTATGATGTGGGCTGTTGGGTTGTCATGGATAGCTTTTATCAGGTTTAAATAAAACACTTCCATTCCTATTTTCTTTAGTGATTTCACTATTAATGGATGTTGGATTTTGTCACATGCTTCTTCTGTATCTACAGAGATGATCCTGTGATTTTTGATTTTTTTTTCCCTTTACTTCTGTTTATGTGGTATGTGACATTTACTGATTTATATATGTTAAATTAACTCTTGATTGCATCCTATTTGGTCATTATATGGTAACTTTTTAATGATTCACTGCATTTTGTTTGCCTGTATCTATTTTATGCATTTGTGTTCATTAAAGCGATTCACATGTAGTTCTTTTTTTTTTTTTTTTTGGTTGAGTCCTTTTTCTGGTTTTGGAATCAGAATAATGCTTGTCTCCAGGCACTGTGCAAGTACTGTTTCCCTTTTGATTTTTATTAAAGAGTTTGAGGAGCACTGGTGTTAGATTCTCTAACATTCTTTTCTTTTGTTTTCTTTCTTTCCTTCCTTTCTTTCTTTCTCTTTCTTTCTTTCTTTCTTTCTTTCTTTCTTTCTTTCTTTTTTTTTTGGAACCAGGGATTGAACTCAGGCCCTTGCGCTTGCCAGGGAAGCGCTTATTCCACTGAGCCATCTCCTCGGCCCCTCTCTAACATTCTTTAACATTCAGCAGTGAATCTTTCAGGCCCTGAGCTTTTCTTAGTTGGTAGTTTTTCAAATTATTTCTTCAATTTAACTAATGATATTGTATTATTCAGGGTTTTTATATCATCTTGGTTTACTTTTGGTAGTTCATGTTTCTGAGGATTTATCAATTTCCTCTTAATTTTTCATTTTATTAGAGTGTAGGTTCTCAAAGTAATTACCAATAAACTTCTAGATTTCAGCAGAATTGATTGTGATCTCAAATTTTTATTTCTAATTGCATGGGTCTTTTCTTTCTTTATTTTAGTAAAAATTATCTAAGAATTGTCTATTTTGTTTAGTCTTTCAAATTATCAACTCTTCAATTCACTGATTCTTCATATTTGTTTTAGTCTCAATTTCAATAAATTTGGCCTTGATCTTCATAATTTTCCTTCTTATAGTAGCTATGGGCTTACACTATTCTTGTTTTTCTAGAACCTAGAGGTGTATCATTAGTTGATTTATTTGGTCTCATTTTATTTTTTCTGATGTGACAATTCACTGCTATGAACTTCTCTCTTAGGACTGTTTTCATTGTGCCCCTTAGGTTCTGATATGTCATACTGGGATTACTTTTTAATTATATAAACTAACTTCTTCTTTAATTTCACCTGTGACCCATTGAGTATTAAGATTGGTATTGTTTAATTTTCAGGCATTTGTATAGTTTATATAGTTTCTGTTGTTATGAATTTCTAGTTTCATTGCTCTATGAATTGATAATATGCCTGTGAGAAGTTTGATTCTCTTACCTTTACTTAGCATGATTTATTGGCTAGCATGTGGTTTATTTTGTAGATAGTCCCATGGGATACTAAGAATAATGCGTGCTCTGCTCTTGTTGGGTGGCGCATCTATCTATAGACATCTATTAGGTCCATTTGTTTGGATTTGGTTCAACTCTGAAATGTCTGTGTTGATTTTTTCTAAATGATCTGTTCATTTGTCACTGGGTGGATATTGAAGGATCCCTTTATAATTGTGTTGGTGTTTATCTGAATTTTTAATGTCCATTAGTGCTTAGTTTATGAAGTTGGGTGTGCTGGTATTTGGTATGCATATATTTATAATGGTTAAATCTTCCTGTTAATTTGTTTTGTTAACTAATATATGATGACTTTCTTTGTTTTTCTGATCAGTTTTAGCTTGAAGTCCACTTTGTCTGAAATTCAGAGGTTTTCTGGGTTCTTGTCACATAGCATATTGTTTTCTAACTTTCATATTTAATCTGTATCTTTCTGAGTTGTTTCTTATATGCTGTATATTATTGAATTTTATACACTCTTGAAGTTCAAAAATTAAGTATTTGACCCTTCATATTGCTTATAGTTCTTTAGGAAAACAGAACATTAGGCTAGATAACTATGTGGAAAAAATATTTTTAGGACCTTGGTTCATATGATTATAGAGACTGGAAAGTCCAAAATCTGCATGGTTTGTCATCAGGCTGTAGATTCAGAAAAAGACTATGCTGCAGCTCAGTCCAAAGGCTGTGTGTTGGACGTTCCCTTGGATTAAGAAAGGTCAGTCTTCTGCGGCAGTCAGGGCTTCAGTTGATTGGATGGCACACATGCATATTGGGGCAGGAAATCTGTTTAACTCACAGAACAGTCTAATAACTTGAGTATTAATCTTATTCAACACACCCACCTATGGACGATCAAAATGTTTTACCATAAATCTGTGCATTGCAGCCCACCCAACTTGACACATAACATTTAATTATGACACCTTTCTTTTGTCTGTTATCTACTTTGTCATTGCTTCTTCTTTAAGACAGTACTAGCATAGTCAGTACAAGGAAATAATGGCAGGTGCTCTGAGAGCAAAAGTAAATAGCGAGATTAGGGTGCAAAAATTTAAAATACTTTCCATTTATAACTATAGTATATGCATACTTATTTTGACTTTTATTAATTAGAACTTCTCAGCATCATTCTCAATGAATACCTTTTCAGTTTTGCAGTGTTTAGCTTTTGTCTTCCAAACAATAAAAATTGACAAAAATAAAACCACATGAAAACAGGCCTTGGCTTATTTCCAACTGATTGATTGCAAGGTTTTGTATAATTGCCCAATATGTTCCTTTAATCAAATAAAACTTATTTTTAAAGCATAGGATGCAATTACTATGATCTAAGTGAAAGCCCTATAACTTGTGATAGTTTTACCTAGCAAACACTGAATACCTCCGTTATTCATTTAACTTGCTTAAAAAAAAAAAAAGAAATTGTGAAATGTGCAATTTTGATCTACCTATAAAATTAAAGTGTACTTGTCTGGTAAAAATTCTAAACAGAATTTTCTAAGTTAAGCAATGGTTTTTGCTTCATATAGCAAGTTTGTTTTTCTTTGGGTGTCCTCTGTGCTCCTAATTTTTAAAGTAGATTTTCTCTGTATGAATTTTGAAAGCCCCTAAAGCAATGTTCACATCACATCTTTCCTGTAGCAAGGCTACAGGATTTGCTAGAGTGAAATGCCACTGGCTGCATCCGAAATTCTGTGAAGCAGAGAGCAAGCTGGGCTAAGTGAATAAAAAGTGGCGTATTCTTAATTACTCCAGAATGATACCTAATTAACTTCATGCCAGCTTTAATGTACCACTGAGCATAGCTGAGATGGTGTTTGATTTTCAAGTGAGTTATACAAGATAACCTTTCAGCACTGAGTGACTCCACCAAAATTGCCCACCTGCGTTTTAATGGATATAGTTCAGGTTCACATATTATCAGTGAGGCTGCCCGTATATATAGTAACTAATGTTTGCTTTGGCTTGTTATTCCAGCAAAATCACTTTGGATTTACCATTATATTTTCAGGAAGCATTATTTCACCATGAGTATGCTTAAACTTGATCTTCATACTTCAGAAAGCAATGGAAATAACAGACATGTTACTGTCATCAAAATGGAAACTGCAGTAATTTTGTCATAATAGATTTAATCTGTGAACTTTGCTTGATCTCTATTAAGATGAAACTGTGATAGTTCTACAAGCCTCAAAATATACCTAAGTGTTTTAGGGATCAATCTTTCATAGCATCAGATTTAAGACAGATATTTAGTGTTAAGAGCATCCAGTAATGAGACTCAATCACTTAAAAAAATCTTTCCAATTTTCTTATTTTCTACCAGTCCATTTTTCAGGTGCTTTTGTTTACTGTACTACCACATTGCCCACAAAATGCTTGCCTTAAAATTTTAAATAATAAAACAATTTGAATTGTTATTTTTCAGATCCTATATTGTTATGGTAATTTTTAAAAAAACTAATATATTAAATATTATAGTATTTTTAGTAAAACTATTACAAAAGAGCTATAGTTGGTCAGTCTGTTCTAATATTAATTTTTCTAGAAAAATTATTTTCTTTTGTGCTTGAACTCTCCAAACAGAAAGAAAAGCAACTACAATGTAACATTATTTAATATGCTAAAAAATTAGAGGAGGAAAGAAGTATAATAGAATATAACATGTCAAAGAGTGTAATCTCCAATTAACTCCAAATTATTTAAACTTCTTCCAGCAATCCACAAGGAACAGAGAAGGCAAAAAATAGAAATAAGAAGAGAAATTAGATAAAAGAAAAGATTGTTAAAATAAGACCAGAAAAATATCATTATTGGTATCATTTTATGGCTCATTTTCTTTCATGTTAAAATCAGTTGTAATTAATGAAGATGCTTTTGAAGAAGAAAATAAACCTTATTCTTAATAATGTCCTTTGATAATCATTTCAGTAACTTAAAAATGCCCCTGTTCCTAGAGCAGCATATTTTCCCAGTTGCTCCTTGCACTATTATTAGACAAGAAGGAGTGAAAAAGGGGTAAAGAGAGGGTGTAGGGGTGGGTGATGGGGGTGTGACTATGATAAAAGTACATCATGTACATTGACACTCCACAAGAAGTATGTGAGCCTGAGGGTGAGAGTTGGGTGTGGAGGGATAAATGGGGATCAGTTAAGTATGTTACGTGCATGGAAAGCTCTACCAAAGTGAAGCCCACTAACTTCTCAAACCAATATGCACGCATACAGCATGTAAGGAGAAAAACAGCAGAAAAATTGATGACGAATGGAAAGCAGATTTAGGCTTGAAGCAATCAGTTGTAGCGTCAGGGAGTGCTGGGGAGCAATAGTCACAAACAGATAGCAAGTCTTGGGGGCGAGATGATGACACTCACAGCCCGCCATTCATCATTGCTGCAGCAGGATGACAGACACAGAAACATACCTTTTAAAGTTTGCTTTTTAGGCCAGCTGATAGGAAAGTGTACTGAATTGAAAACTCAGATTTTAATACATTGCCTATATTTTATTAGTGGCATTTAAATATCCTTGTTTCCTTTAAAATAATCAAAAGACTGTGGTGGCATAAGCCTGTAATCCCAGCTCTTGGGAGGCTATAAACAGGCGGATCACTACGAGTTCGATCTAGTAATGACACCCTGAACACGCTGTAAGCCCTTCCCTAAAATACAAAATAAATAAACTCACATCCCTTGGGCCAGCCAAATAACTCCGCAGATTAAAGTGCCCGCAAGTAGGCGCACGTGCTGAGTTTGGATTCCCCGGGCCTACCTTGCCAGCCCCATTGAGAAGGCAATTGAGACTGGGCTTGGTGTCACGCGCCTGTAATCCCAGATCTTGGGAGACTGTAAACAGGGGGATCGCTATGAGTCTGATCTAGTGGTGAGCCCCTGAACATCCTCTAGACCCTTCCCTAAAATACACACACACAAAAAAAAAGAATAAAGAAGGAAAGAAAGAAAGAAGAAAATCAATGACTGATGCTATCATGACACGATAATAGAAATGCACATGTATGGTTTTCATTGCTGCTTCCTGGCACAGAGCACCTAAAACTCTAAAAATTTCCTGAACAGTGGGGTGACAGGAGCATCACTTGCTACTTATAATAATCCCCATTCAACCACTCCTGGGTTTACGCTGATGAGGTTACTCTGGAAGAAAAGCGGATGGTATCCAGAGAACTGCCTCGAGGTCAGAGGGCTATATGTCTTAACCCCAAACTTGTTCTACAAAGAATTCAAAGGTCTGGTGTCAGGCTCAGTGGTCAATGGTTTAATGAACCATCATACAATGTGAAGTGTCCTAAATGTCAGGGTTTGATGAGCTTCCAACTCGCGAATACTTGGGCCTTCTGAGCCTGCCCAAGGGAGATGCACTTGGAGAAAATGTGGGAGCTCTGTTTACCAGGACTTCAGCCAGTGTGTCACCTCCTATTGGCTGTTTTTGAGCTGTATCCTTTCTAATAAATCATCAATAGTATATGAACTGGTTTCCTGAGTATTGTGAGTTGTTCTGGTAAATTAGCAAACCTGAAGTGGGGTTAATAACCTCTGATTTGTAGCCGAATTAAACAGAAGTTATGAGCAACCTGGGAATTCTCTATGTGAAAATGTTGCTTAAGTGAGTGGGTAGCCTTGTGAAGATTGAGCCCTGAGCCTGTGGGCTGTGTGCCAACCTGAATTCTAATTAAAATGAATTGTAGCATACCCGGTTGCACCTAGAGAGTTGCAGAACTGTTCAGTGTAGGGCTGGTGAGATAGCTCAGTGGACTAAGCGCCTGCTTTGGCAAGCACAGGGACCAAGGTTCGATCCCCAGCCCTGCATGCCATGCTGGCCCTGCCCCCAGGTGCACTGAGCCAGCAACCGAGTCCACATGTGGTGGCACATGCCTGTAATCCCAGTCCTGAGGAGGCTGAAAACACAGGAGGATCACTAGGAGTCCGAGCTGCATTGTGAGACCCTGTACCAAATATGTTTTTTTAAAAAAAAGAACTGTTCAGTGTGAGGACAACTCCTATATGTTTGTTTTCAGAACCATTATATAAATATTGAGAAAAGGGGAGGGTCTCTTTAACAGTCTTTAAAATATATTTTGAGGATTTTAGTAAAATTTAATGGAGGCAACAAAATTTCCCATATAGACTAGTCCCTACCTAAGCATAATCATCCCCTGTATGTTAGGGCTCATTTTTTTTTTCATATCAAGATTAAAGTTTTCTTTTTTTCATATTTATTTATTTTGACATCAGTTATTTTAAAAAATATAAAAAACAATGGCACAAAATCTCAAAACAAGATTTGAGGAGAGTAAAAATGGTTAGTACGTTGTATATTGTTACTGCCAAAGTAGTTTCTCATATTACAAGATAGAGGCAAGAAATAATAAAT
>NDGN011451965.1:0-13033 GCA_002564285.1 Tympanoctomys barrerae
ATGCAGAGTTCTGCAGGACAAGATAAGGTTTGGGGAACAAATATCATAAGACTTGAGTCACAGCGGTGAGGAATTGGAGGAATTGGGAAATTGGAGGAGAAATTGGGAGGGGTTGTCGCATACAGAACAGACTTGGCGAGGTTAGAAGGGCAACAAAATGGAGTCAATTTAACAGGGTATAACAGTGCAGAGTTGGGACTCAAACTGGGATCAGTTGCTTCTACGTCCCATTGATTTTCACTCTTCTCCTCTGTACTGATTCTTACTGATTCTTAAGCCCATCTCTTTGTCTAAATCCAGCGTTTCTCAATCAGAAATGATTCTGTCCCCTGCGTATGGTGACTCACACATTCTTTCATTTTGGAAGAATGAAGCAGGAGCATTGCAAGTTTGAGTTCAACCTTAGCAAGACTGTACCTCAAAATGAAAAGTAAATACATAAACAGTTGGGGTATAGCTCAGTGTGAAATCCCTGGTACTGGGGATACCAGGTACTGGGGAAATAATAAATAAAACTATTTATAATGTGATTCTGCTGGCTAGGGGACATCTGTCAATGTCTAGAGACACTTTTCATTGTCACAGTGAAAGAAACGGCTACCCTAGAATCCAGTGGGTAGAAGCCAAGTGTTATAGTTTATGTTTAGTTGTCCCCCCAAAGCTTCATGTAGTCATGGGGCAGACTTCTAGACTTTGTGATAAACTCATAATCCACTGGGATTATGGGTGTGAATGCTGCTGGGATTATGAGTGTGAGTATTTCTGGATTATGGGTGAGTATTACTTCCAGCCTGGGGTGGATAGCCTGAATGCAACTTACGGGAGACAGACTTGCTCTCTCTTGCTATTGTTGCTGTTACTCCTCCATTTTGTCCTTGCTCTTTGCTACTGCCATGAAAGCTTGCTCTCTGCCACGTGCCGCTCTGCCTTGAAGCCACGTGAGTATGGACTGAACCCTCCAGTAACTGTGGGCTAAATAAACCTTCCCTTCCTTCAATTTGGGTGTTGGGTATTTGTCCCCACAAAGAGAGAAGAGTAACTGACACACCAAGGATGTTGCCAAGCACCACACGCTACACAGGCTACTTGATGACAAGTGTTATCCTGATCCAGAGCCTCCGTAGTGCTGAGGCTAAGAAAGCCTGGGCTGCATGCTCCATGCACACGGCTTGAACCAAGAAAGGCAGTGAAACTCAGAAAGAGAAAGAATTGTTCTGTTTGTGATCACTTGTGATCTCATAAGACATTGTCTCCTACAGTCATTCTTCTGTTCTTTCCCTGCTGCTTTGTGAAAAGCACAACAGCTCCTGCCACCCTTCCTGCTACTCCTTCCCTGTACCCTGTAGCCACTTTAGAAATGTTTTCGCTGGCTTGGGCTCTGCAGCCGCTGCTTATTAACAATTTCCCCTTGGCATCTGCTACCGGCTCTGTGTTAATGGCTTGGATCAAAGCGAGCCCTTGGTGAGGAGGACTACTCCTCCAAGGAGTTAAACTCCATTTTGCTGCTTACACAGAGGCCTAACTAGGTGAAAGGGAACCAAGTGCTTGAAGATCACCCAACAGGGCTAAAGGCACCGAAGGAATAGTTATGATGTATCAGGTAAATAAATACGCCTTTCTGAAATTGTCCAAAGCTTTATAGAAAGAGCCCAAATGGCTTGGAATGAATCTGCTTAAGAAGCTCTTAGCTCTCTGGCAGTCCTCATGGAGTGGAGTAAAATGCTTTACAGTTATTTCCTTTGCTTTATGATGTTGTGAGCAAGGCCAACACAGCCCACCACAGCAGGTGGGAAGACAAGTGTGGAGCTTTGTTTTCTCACAAGAGATGAGCAGGAAGATCCCCTTGGTTCTCTCTGACATGGGACATCTTCCTTTGCTTGGACTTCATCTGGCTGAAGTGTGGGAGAGGTGGGTGGCTGTGTGCACTTCGTGAGATACTCAACATATCCTAGGTGAGGGGCCTCCAGACCAAGAGCTGGCTTGCTCACTCACACTTAAAACTGTGACCAAAATCAGGCAGGGTGGCACATGATTGTATTCCCAACACCCTAGGAAACTGAGGCAGGAGGATCTCAAGTTCCAGTCCATCCTGAGCAACTTAGCAAACTTCCATGGGTTCAGTACATAGAACAAACAAAACCGAGAGAATCTGTTACTGAATCAATTGCAAACTCTGGGAGACTTTAAATGAAAAATCCTGATGTCTGACTAATTTCTTTTTCTTGGTTTTGGTAAAAGAGAATTTTGGGTAGCAATTCCCCCTTTACCTTTTCTACTGGCCACCATCCTTACCAAGTCTGTGAGCTGCCTACCCACCCTGTGCCAGAGCCCAGGTCTGAGGTGTGTGAGCTAGTGTGAACCAGAATCATCTTCCCAGAGTGTTACAGAACAAAAGAAATACTCAACCAAAAGAAAGGAGCCTTGTGATTCTGGAGCCAGAAGGTGATGCTTTGAGTATTTGCAAGCATCTTTGACCAAAACTCTCCAAGGTCTTCCCAGAGCAGAGAGGGGAGCTGGAGCTTCAGGCTCTGTAAGTTAGGGCAGCATGAAGGGAGGAAGAGAAGGGCTGGGCTAGGCTGGGCTGTCATGGAAAGGTAACACTGACATTGGCCAGAGAGCACTTTGGGAAAAGAAAAGGATGTGGCCCCAGAACTTGGAGTGTTGTGTTGCTGAGGCTACAGAGACACAGAAGCAGCTGTCCATCTGCATGTGTGGTCTCACGGGGCCTAGGGAGTAGATGCAGGAGAACCGAGTGGCTTGCCAGGGTCTTCATGAAGTCCTGGACACTTCTCCTCTCTGTATGCATCTCCTTGCCACACCTCAGCCCACCATGACTTCTTTCTGGTGCCCAAACCCCATCCTGAAGCCACGTGGAGGCTTTTGGTCACAAGCCAATCCGCTAATATAGAGAACATTATTACGTTGAAGATTCCAAAGATTTTAGGAGTTGTACATCAGGAAACAGAGGTGAAAAGGAAGTATATGTTCCACCACACCACGTGTGGCCTTTCTGACCCTTTGCTTGGCTTTAGCAAGGACTCAGGCTCCTGCACATCATGCTGTTCAGGGCTTTCTCAAAAGCCAAGAGAAGCAATTTCTTCATGATGGCTCTACCAGCCCAGGAGTAACCAGTGCTCAGAACTCATGAGTGCAGGTGCACAGTAGGAAGGGCATAATGGAGGAAAGACACAGACTGAGTGACCCATGGAGGTTCTCAATTTTCAAAGCCCCAGGGCTGGCCCCTGCACAGGTCCTTTGGGGCTGGGATCCCACTCCTTGTTGCTTCTTCTCTCAGACCCCTTCTTCCTGCTGTGTATGGGTGATGAGCAGATGAAGATAAACTCAATTTCTGTTTTATTCTCAACAATTGACACAGAGGACATCTGTGACAAATACAAGGCTGTCTTTCCCTACCCGTCATGCAAGCAATTGATTCTCCAGGGGACCCCAGCTGGGTGTCCTCTAATTGCCTTCAATTCTGATGCCCCTTTCCAAGAACAGCTTCAGTGTCATGAGTTGAGGGCCCATTCCCAAACTGCCCCTGTCATTTCCAGCACCAGTTACCAGCCTCAGACTGTGTCCTGTGCTTCTGATGGGTGGGGTATATGTTGGGATTCCTACTATCCCCTGCCCGGGGCCAGATTGACTTGCTCTAGTGGAACTCAATGTAAAATAGAAATAGCAAAGAAGAGATGGCTCTGGCATGGTGTAGGGAGCTTCTGTGCCTTCTCTGGTGAGAAGGATTCTCAAGGATCCTGCTCATGCTCAACTCTCCAGGAACTCCTGAACCTTGTCCTTCTGGGTTTCTATAAAGGCTTTCTCATGTAGGCATGAGTGATTGAGTCACTGGCCATTGCCGATCAACTTAACCCTCATGTATTCTCTCCTTGCCAGTCTGGGGCTGGAACCAAAGTCCCAGCTCTAATTCTTCCCTGGTCTTTCTACTGATCACCCCTCATCTGAAGCTATGGAGGGGCTGCCAGCCATTGACCAGCTTATTAATGCACAAAAACACAAGCACATTGAAAATATCAAGCATTCTAGGAGTGGCATGACACGAAGTAGAAATGAAAACTAAATATATGTTTCATAGTATCACAAGTGGACTTTCTGATTCTTTTCTTGGGTTGAGTGAAAATTCAAGTCCCTGTATTTCATGCTGGTCAGGAGGAAAGCCATGGTTCCTGAAGAGATGATTCCTGTACCTGTCCAAGGATAAGCAGTGGAAAATTTGAGCGAGAGCTGATTGAGAGTTAGAGGTCCTCACCAATGTAACCACAATCCCAGTCTTAATGTGATATTGGGTGCTTTTTTCTATGGTGGCACTGGGAATTGAACCCAGGACCTTTGCAGTGACATATAGATTCAATGTTGGTTTAGTTTTATTGTGTGTATGCGTGTGTGCGTGCGTGCATGCGTGCGTGCGTGCGTGTGTGTGTGTGTGTGTGTGTGTGTTTGAGTCAGGCTCTTGCTGATTTGTCTAGGATGGACTTGAACTTGTAATACTCCTACCTCAGCTTCCTTCAGTGCTAGAAATACAAATCTGGATACAGGTCCAAGCATCTCCCTGGGAATCCTGATTTCTCCATACCAGGTGCTTAAGGGCAGCATGTCTGTATCCGCCTTCTATTGCCTTTTGCAGTTAAAAATGGTCTCCCTCTTCTGTGACCATTTTCTACTTTGTTGTTGTGGTTGTTATTTTTTTAACCACTTCACATACAGGAAGGAGAGCCAAGTGAGGTGACCCTTGGAATCAACACGGACTGGAAGAGGGGAGCCCGGTATTCCTGGGGGTTTCTGCACAGACCAGGTGGCATGTCTGCAAGTGAAGAAGAGAAAGCCCTGTGTGAGTGGAGTTGGGCCAGTGATGGTTGAAGAGGGGCTCGTGCACCTGGGAATCTGTTCATGAGGGTGGGAAAACCCAGAGCCCCCAAAGCTAAGGAGCACAGCGATGGAATCAGTACCTCCAGTTTAGGAATGGGCTGGCACTGGGGTCACTTGTGTTTGAGTCTATGGGAAATATATGCCATAATTCCAGAGAGCATTTTTGACTGGGGGAAAACAAATTACATGTTACAGGATTTGAACAGATTAAAAACATTAAAAAAAATGTTCAGCTTCTGCTTCTATTGTGTTTTGACTTTATTGCTGGTGATTTCTCCTTTGACTCGCTAACGGGAATGCATTTTTTTCTTGGTACTGCCATTACCTCTTCCTGCTACTTTCCAGGTCACTAATTTTTCTGCTTAGAGTTCATTCTGTTTAGACCGATATGCTGTCTCTTTTAATGAGGTTATTTCTGGGTTATTAGCCTTCCTGTGATATGATACCTTATGGGGAGGACCTAATTGATGTAAATCAAACACAGCTTGTAGAAAAAAAAATCAAAGTCATCCTTTAGATATTTGGTGGGTCTTAAAGCATCTCAGGATTTCAGTATTTAAAACTACCTTTTCAACGCAAGGTTACATGTAGCTAATAACACAAATAAATCCTTTCTTATTCGTAAATTAGCAGGTTCAAAGAAGTGGAAATTGAAAGAAAGCATTGGCATTTTGGTTTGCTGAATAAGCTTCAGACAGAAATTAGACTGAAAAGTATAGAGTGGGAGGGGTTTAATTGTACAGTTCAATAACCATACCAACATATTTTTATTAAGGCATTCTTACATAAGCCATTAAGCTTTAGGTTAATTTTTACAGATATTTTCCAGCTGTACTTAACGAATAGGGATAAAATGAAGCAAAGGGAAGGTTTTTTTCCTCTAGAAGTTTCATAGGTCTTGCCCAGTTCCATCTCTGGAGAAGGATTTCTGTAGCTCCCCAGTCGTCAGAGGGGATTGTTATGTTCGCATTAGCAAGAGGAGGTTGCTTTTTTCTTATTTTGCTCCTGGACATTAGCTCTGTCACAGGAGATTCTGACATGCTGGCATATTATTTTTATCTGGAAAGAAAGAAAAATATGGTTTACTCTCTTTTTTCCTTAAGGTCTTATTCATTCATTATGTTCTATGCCTGTCTCCGAGAGAAATTGCTCTATGCCTGGAGAGGGCAGGCAGCCCCGAGCTCTCCAGAGGGGGCACTTGGGAGATGAAGCTTGCACAGAGTGGGATCTCATGGTTGCAGTGGGGAGGGCTGGATGGCCACAGGGAAGGTGGGCAGGAGTCACACTCAGAGGATTCAGCCAGTCTGCTCAGTCTTGGTTCCACAGAACATGTGGGAGATGCGGATCTGGACACCTAGGTTCGGTGTCAACTGGGTCCCTTAATATCCATGAGATACGCAAGCAGGGTTTCACCTCCTTAATGAAAGTAGCAAGTACTTTCATTGGTTTCAAGTGAACCAATGTTACCATCTCAGCTTTCCTGAGATACATGCATTGCCCCAGGTTTGGCAGAGTCTGGTGAATATTTAAACAAATAAACTGTATTATGGTGAATGATACATTGACATTCATCCCTCTCACTTCAAACACATGGATCCCACCAGTCTTACCACTTTATGAAGCAACCTTGAAGCCCTCTTGTGTGAGTATCTTTTTCATGGCTTCCCCAATGCCCTGGATTGATTGAATGGATTTATGGAAGTTTCTGTCAAATAAAAATACCGTGGTATGTTCTCATCCACCTTACTTACTAGATCCAACACTGTGCAACTTGTGTTTTTTTTTCCCTAAAGTTAAAAAGGCCATGAAAGGTCAATTCCAGACATCATGGCAGCATGACAGTGTGACTAAAAATATTCAGGAAAGAGGATTTCCAGAAATGCTTCACAACATGGCAAGAAAGATTACATAAGCATGTGTGAGGGAAGGAGGGTATTTTAAAGGTACTAATGTTAATGTATCTTTTAGTGTATTTTATTTTATTTTTTTTTATTTTGGGGAAGGGCCTACAGAGTATTCAGGGTCTCACTACTAGATCAGACTCGTAGTGATCTGTCTATTTACAGCCTCCCAAGAGCTGGGATTACAGGTGCGTGCCACCATGCCCAGTCTCAATTGCTTGCTCAGTATGCCCTGGGGGCTGGGCTGGCACGGCAAGCCTGGGGATTGAACCCCCAGCCCCTGCACTTGCTTGAAAGTGTTTTAATCTGCTGGGCTATTTGGCTGGCCCTGTATTTTAAAAAATTTAAACATTCACTATGATTTTTTTTTAATCACTTGATTGTATACTATGTCCTATGCAGGTTTGTCCAGGAAAATCTGAGCATGTAAGTAAACCAATATGTGATCTGCATGCAAGATGACTGCTGTGGAATCTTGGCAGCAATAGTCACTGCAGGCCAAGGTGGGTGTAGGAGGGCACTGCCACAGTGAGCTGCTGCCCTGCCCACGAGCCAGCGGGTGGTCAGTCACTGCAGTGGTATCCAGGGCTCAGGAAGGGGTCCAGGCTTACGTGAATCCTTGTCTCCAGCCTTGGACCTGGATTCAGTGCAAAGGAGAAGCTTTGAAGAGGTAAAGGCAAGGGGAGGAGAGGCTTTGTATTTTACATAGAAAGAAGGCAGGATGATTCTGGGGTTTTTGACAGATGCCACTGAGCAGAGCAGCTGGGCCAGGTGTGAAACACTTCCCTATGCCACCATGAGGCCACCTTCTGTTCATGTCACCATGACAGCCCCTTGCCTGTCCACGGTGAAGGGACACAATCCTTTTCTGGACTTGACTGACCAAAGAGCAAGAAATCTTGGCTCCTTAAATTTGTTTTCCTTCTCTCCTTCCTTCCCTCCCTCCCTCCCTCCCCCGTTTCCTTCTTCACCCCTTTTCTTCCTTCAGTTTGTCTGTTTCCTGCCATGTCTCTTTAATTTCTGAAAGAATATTCTAGAGTTTCCATTACCAAATCATGGAGAAGGGCTCATAGCTCCTCTAGCATGATGTTTTCCAAACCTTCCCTTAAAGTATTTGCCACATTCCATTCCAAGTCAATGTAACTATTTGATAACTATTTTTCCTTAAATAGATTTCTCTGAAATTTTGGAAATTTAGTTTTAAAGTAAAGCATAACTAAATTCTGTGCAGTGTACCCAGAATTCTATGCAGTGTGCCATGAGAAGGGAATGATTCTAAGTTGGATATGATGGCACTCTCCCTGGCCTTTTCTGCTGCCCATAAGGCTCCCAACACATACAAATACAGTTACACACAGATTTGCATACACTAGAGACAACACAAACAAACCAAACAACACACACACACACACACACACACACACACACTCACTCACTCACTCCAAAACAGCACACATAATGTAGGAACAGAATACAAAACACAACACAGATGATGCATAAATGCACAGCAGAAACACATACACAGCACATACACCGCCTACCTACACACAGCACACAGGACGCAGATAACGCATGTCACAAATGGCATACATGACATGTAAATCATGGGCACATACACCAAATAACATAACACACACATCTACTGCATGCATACCTAACCTCACTGTGCAGAACCCAAAATCATATAACGGCAGCAATGCTCACACATACCACACCTAACACATGACACACAGCACAGAGCATGACATGTCACATCTCACACACACATACACACACACACAAACACACACACAGAGAACACATGTACTCTGTATTTTTAAGGACCAGGGGCATGAGAAGAAAGACCAAAAACATTTACATACTTACCTTTGAGTGATGGTACTTTGGATAGTCAACATTTTTTTCCTTGTTCTTTTCTATATTTCATGCCAATTATGTATGCATTCATGACGGCAGCCTTATAACGCAATGTTTTCTCCAAAGAGCAAGGAGCAGAAGATATAGAGGCCGAAGCGGAAACAGAAAAACAAAAAGCAGTGGTTCCTCCCCTTCAGTTGTTGATAGTTAAAGTTGTATTAAACATTGATTTTTGATTTTCTGTAAAAAAATAAGAATAATCATTGGGTTGGCAAGATAGCTCAGTGACTAAAACACCTGCTTAGGCAAGCTTAGGCAAGCACAGGGACTGTAGTTTGATCACTGACACCACATGCTGCACCTACCTGCCCCCAGGGTAGGCAGAGCTAGCCAGAATCCAGGTGTAGTGGTGCACTCCTATAATCCAAGCACTGAGGAGGCTGAAAGCAGGAAGATCACCGAGTCTGAGCTTCGTAGTGAGACCCTGTAACAATCAAATAAATAAGTACATAAAAGAATCATCATTTTTTAAGCTAGTGGGTCCTTTCTGGAGCAAGCTCAGAATCCTAGGGATCATTGTCCTCTTGCCAGTCATGTGTATGAGGAGAAGCTAGTGGTGGGGACATAGGGAGACCCCAAAAAGATATTACCCAGTGCTGGGCTTCTCTATCTCCTCAATCAACAACTAGTTTGGCCCCAAGGATTTCTTGGTGGGAGATGCAGGTTTTGTCTCTTAGTACTTTTGATTCAACTCCTCCACTCTGCTTCAGCCTCTCCTAGTTACCTCTACTATTTTATTTAGTTTACAGTGTTCTTATATCCTCAAACTTCATTTGTCTTGAACAGAGGGAGGAATGCTGTGGCTTGTATCTTGATGTCCCCCTAAAGCCTTATGCAGTCATACATGGGGTGTATGAGACTGGGTGGGTGTGATGGTGTGTGCTTTTAATCCCAGTGCTTAGAGGGCTGAAAGCAGGAGGATCACTATGAGCCTGCTCTGTGTAGTGAGACCCTGTAACCCCGTACTAAATACATTTAAATTTTTTTAAAGTGTTGCATAGCAAGGAACAACATTATTGAGAGACTCCAATGGCAAGAAAGTAAGGAGACTGTGTAGGACCCCAGAGGAGATTCCAGAGTTGACCAGATATGGATCAAGGGATATGAACATGACTGAGGCTAGGGAACTGGGCTGGGAGGCAGCCCGAGTCATGTGTTAAGTTTTGATGTTGACACACAATACACAAAGCAATTTAGTAGCACTAGAGGGACACTCTCAAAATGTACTGAGCAGTACTAAAATCACTCAAAACTATAAAAATTTAAATACTATTTGCCAATTGCCCCTGACATCTTCTTGATTCCTAGCCAGCTCTTTTCTGGCCACCCTCACTTTGCTTACTGTTGGGTTCAGAGCACCCTGGGAACAAGGGAGGAACTGAGAAGACTGAGGCAGGACAGAAGCCCTAGGATCCCTCCCTCTTCAGGTCTACTTAAAACCATATTCCAGGAACTTTTCTCAGCCATTCTTCCTTCCACCCAGCCAGTGGGTAGAAACCCATGCTCCCTCTCGTATTCTCCAACACCTTGGCTTCATCCTTGTAAGCAGCTTCTCTCCTTGCCCCATCATGCACATGAGCTGTTTCACTCCTGTACCCACCACCAGGTCTAAGAAATAAAATAACCAGAACCTTTTTTTTTTTTTAAACGGGGTCTTGCTATGCAGTCCAGATCGGTCTTAGGCTTACTTTTGTAGACCCCAGGCTGGTCTCAAACTCACAGCGATCCTCCTGTCTCAACTTCCTGACTGCTGGGCTTATAGGCGTGTGCCCCTCTGCCCCGTTCCAATCAGAACCTTTATGTATCTCTGTTTGGTTAAACTCTACTCCCTGTTATCCCTAAGAATCACTGTTCTCCTTGTAGATGGCTATGCCATGCATATTTTGTGCTTCTAGTGCATTCCCCGCAGTGGTTTCTGCCAGCCCCTCACCCTTTCATTTGGGATCAGCTCATAAGTTTGAGCAACTGCCATTTTTTCTTTTTCTCAAAGGGTTTCTCTGGCCACCACAAGTTACTTTGCCACCATGTGGCAAACTAGAAGTGGTGAGAAATTAATATCTCTCTTCCAGCAGCCCCTGAAGACAGATGGAGTTAGCATCTAAATATCCTGACTCCTTGTCCTCTTGGATGAGCTATCCTGAAATGCAAAGTTTCCCTGCAGGTTAAGCTGTAATTATCCCTGGTGGTAGCCGGCTAAGTAAGTTGGCAGCTGTTGGCTGCCTTCCCTTCCCTCTAACCTACTCTCTTTCCTCTCAGTGTTTCCTGGAATCAATCTTCAAATAAAGTATCTCTATGTAAGTCTTTATCTCACCTTCTGTTTTGAGAAAACTATGATGTTTGTGTCTCTAAGTAAATACAAAATTTTGCTTATTTCTGGGTTTTATAAAATCACATTGAAATTATCCATAACTTGCATCTTCTCTACACAGTCTTTGGGTGCATCTGCAATGGTAGCAGTTTGCATAAGTCATTACTTTTCACTCCAGTATAATATTCTATTGTACAACTAGTAAATTTCTTGCTATGTACCCCTATGTGCATTTTGGTTGTTATTACAAGCAATACATTTAGAATATTATCAGATAGCATTATGTATGTTTGCAGAAGATCTTTTGGCCAAAGGCCAAAGTGTAGAGCTGTTAGGCTATATGAATCTGTATTTTCAATTTTGTTCTTCTAAATGGAGATGCTTATTTTTATATTTCCAACAGCCTATTGTGGTCCCTATTGCCCACACTTGACATTGTCGACTTTCTGATACCTTACTATTTAAAAGTTGTACTTGCTGTGTTACTATAATTTCAATTGCATCTCTCTGACAAGAAGTAGAACATTTTTTCACATATTTATGGGTCTTTTTTTTGTCAGTGGTTGGTTTGTATTTTTCTATGGTACCAATTAATTCCTTTTTTTGCGTTTTAAAAGTCATTTAAGTATTTTTGTTGCAGTTATTTGTTGGCTATACATGTTGCAAATGACTCATTCCATTTTGTTGTTTATTCTCTCTTCATTTTTAAAATAATTTCTTTTGCATACACACAATCGTAAGAATTTATAGGTGGACAAAGTAGTGTCCTACAAGTTTTGCTGCTGTAAAGGTTTTCCTGGTGTTTCATGAGGAATGAGTGAAGGAGCACCTTTGGCAAAGTGGATACTAGAAAACTCTTTGCAAATCACTGGCTCTACTGCAAGTCTGGGAGAGTAAGGTATTAATGCTCTGAACTAGAGAGAAGACAATGAAAATGGAGAAAAAATGGATTTAAGATAGAGAAGAAAGAACTAGGTGTCAAAAATAACAACCTAGCATGCATGTTCTGGCCAAAATGGCTGAACAAGACTGGAGGTATCCTTCTGTCTAAAAGCATGGACAAATTATATGTTTAAAAGTGACATTAGAAATAACAGACAGTGATTCCTAAGAATGGAAAACAAACCTGAAAGCCCTACAACTGCCATTGGCTGGTTCCTAAAGAGACATTCCAGGGAGAATGACAAGGAAATAGGAGCAAATGTACAATTTAATCTGAGATTTCAAGTCTCTCCTCTCATTAATTGATAGGGGAAGTCGTTTGATTAACAATTACAAAACATTCCATACAACTACAACAGAATGGACATCTTTTAAAGAGTGCAGGTGGAATTTTATGAAGATCAAACTTTTTCTGAATCACAAAAACTATCTCAGAAAATGTGCAAAATTCAGTTCATTTAAACCA
Source organism: Tympanoctomys barrerae (assembly GCA_002564285.1). NCBI lineage: Eukaryota > Metazoa > Chordata > Mammalia > Rodentia > Octodontidae > Tympanoctomys > Tympanoctomys barrerae. The sequence goes on from NDGN011451965.1 coordinate 12,419, forward strand.
CATGTTCTATAACTACAGTGGAAGGAAATTTGAAGTCAGTAATAGATATACTGGTGGAAAAACCTCCAAATTGTTGGAAAATAAAAAAAAGTTTCCAAATAATTTACTTGTCAAAAAGAAATTCAAATTGACATTTGAAAGTATTTTGAACTGCATGAAATAAAATGCATCACATTATTTTTTTGAGATGTCAATTAAATGTTATTCTGAGGAAAATTTATAGCCCTAAGTATCCATATTAGAAGAGAACAAAGATTGACAGTCAAGCTAATCAATGACCTCAGCTTTCAACTTAAGAAATTTGAAAAGGAAGAGTAAATGAAAGTGAAAGTAAGTTAAAAAAATAATATAATATAAATCAGAGTGGAAAACAGTAAACTAAAAATCAGGGTATGGGGGAGGATCAATGAAACCAAAAGCTGGTAGTTCAAGCAAGCAAATAACATCAGAAAACTTCACTGGAAGTGTAGCTCATTGAGGGCTTTGATTTCAATCCCTAGTAATGAAAAAAAAAATCAGAGAATCTCTGGCTGCCCTGATTTTGCTAAAAGAGTGATGAGTTTACACACCTATAATATTCAAATAGCGGAATTTACCAAAAACAAAGGGTATACA